>CAAKHC010019474.1:103331-114548 GCA_901007825.1 Macroramphosus scolopax | reverse complement strand
TCTCTCTCTCTCTCTCTCTCTCTCTCTCTCTCTCTCTCCCTCTCTCTCTCTCTCTCTCTCTCTCAGGAGGAATGATAATAAATTTAAGGACAACTCTTGGAGAAAAAAAACTTTATTGAGGCAATTAGGTTTCCATGAGTAATTGACAAGTGTCACATTGTGGGATAAATCAACTACTATTTTGGTGAGGTCTGACACAGCAGAACACATCGGTTGTGTGTTGTAAAAACGAGGCCTTTTGGACGGCGGGATCATTTGACAGCAGCAGTGTTTTCCATTTTGGTCTCTTGCATGACCTCCGATTCGAAACCTCGGATGAACTCAGACTGAGGAAGAGACGTTGGAGGAGAACAGACAGCTGATTAACTGTTCTGCTTTACGGTTAGTTTAACTGTGGCACACCATTATTTCCAAAGTGTGCGAGAGCGAAGTAAGTCAGGGACGGGTCACAGCGGCGGCCGCACTGGAATCAAACCTCAAACCCACACACATGCCTGGCCTCTCAATTAGAGGAGGATCCACTCGAGCCCCGGCCGGGACTTCAAGCTCATTCCTACAAATTTTCTAAATCCCAACTCGTAAAAATACATTTTTTTTTTATAGAAGCGGCCAAGATTCGTGTTTGTTGTGGGACTCTGGAGAGGATGTGACCCCTCCAGGAATGTTGAAGTAATCCGGTCAAGGGAGAAAGGAGAAAGACTTGGACAGTGTTAAAACCACTAAGTCAACAATGAGCTGCTCTCCAGTTCTGTCTGAGGAGGTGACACAGATGTTGTCAGCAGACCTCAGTGTCAACATCAGCCTTGACCTTAAATGAGGACAAACTTCAGGAAGTTCCCCTCATGAGCTTTGTTTCTATAATCTTCATTGTTTTTATGTTCTTCTCTCCATAATAGGTGCTAAACCTAACTCGGATATACGTAACCCGGCACCAGAGGGATGTGGTCCCACTGATAGAGAAGTATGCAGAGGAGTGGCGGATGACGGGAAGTCCGATCTACCGGCCGATGTGGTGGCTGAGTCCCGATGACCCCATGACCTTCACCATCGATGACCAGTTCCTCATCGGAGACGAGGTGACTTACTGAAGGAGTTCCTTTTGTCAATACTGGCGTGTGAATTTGACCAAAACTAATTTGTTTGTGCCACTAGGTCCTGGTGGCGCCGGTGGTGGAGCAGGGGGCGGTGCAGCGGGATATTTATCTACCTGACGGGGGCTTCCAGTGGCAGGACAGCCAGAACGCTCAGGTGTTCGACGGGGGGACATTTCTACGGGACTACCCGGTGCCCCTGGACGAGGTGGGCGTGTTCTTACGGAGAAGCTGAGTCATGTGACCGATTCAACGCGTCACCTAACTTATCCTGTTACTGTTTTGAATCAAATTCTTTTACTCGTGCTGTTCTCAACTTGCACTTTTCCACAAAAGACCACTGACCCTGTCTCAAGGCCGTGTTGAGACGATGTATAGAAAGACTTTTTTTGTTTTTTATACTTGCACTTTACAGTTGTATTTTTTCCTTTGTGATTTTTTTTTTTTTTTTTTCGGTTGATTTGTTTCTGAACTTTTTGATCTGTTCTGCTTTTTTGTATGTTAGTTCCGGAGAGATCTGTGTGTTTACATACTGCATTTCTACAGTCTTTAAAGTTTTTTTTTTGTCGCTGCTGGTTGTCTCGACGAGGAAGAACGACACAAGCCCCTCCTGCTCGCTTAAAAAAAAAAAATCTCTCAAGAAGACCAAATGAAGACCTTGAAGGACGATGTTTGAAAGGGCTTTATTGAGGGGGGATCGACATGCAGAAACTGGACTGAGACTGACGCATGATGGCACATCACTTATTGAAAAGGCTTTTACTTGAACTTATCAAGCCAAAAGGCTGATGTTTTATGGACGTACCTCATGTTACATTTTGTCACTGCTTTACAGAGTTATCAGACGCACCCACTTGGCACCCTTAGCACTTAAAATAACTTAATATATCCACATGTTGGACACCTGAATGTCCCATGGTACTGTAGGCCGGATGAACTCGAGGCCCAGCCACTGTCATTGTACCTACATTTGAATTTATCTGCTACATTTCACCTTCTTACTCACCTGCTGTAGTTTGGGCTCATGTGAATGTATTTTTAATGACACCAACAACAAAAAAGTGGCAAGGAGATTTCAAGTTTTTAGATATTTAAATGGTTGAATTCAGATGAGAACACCAATACAACTCGACTCGCGTCAGCTAATTTGAGGCTAACTTAGCAACAGCTAGCATGAGTCTGCCCACCGCTAAGTAAAGCAACTTTAGAGCTAATAGCTAACTCACACGTTATTTCCTTTTTAATTAGGCCACAAATAAACAGTAAGAAAAAGAGACATTGGGTGTTTACAGGGAGAAATATCGGGCCTGTAGCAGCAAGTTCCTTACTTACCTTACTTACTGGCACCTAGCTTGTAGGCGGCAGAATTTAACAGGCACGTATAAGAGATATATGGATTATTACATCCATCTCTTTCCAGAATAATTCTTCAGATTGGACGACATGGGGGGGGGGGGGGGGGGGGGGGGGGGGGGGTCTAGTGTTTAAAGGCACAATTAACCATTTACAAATTACCAGTTCACCAACAGTGGTGCGATAGCTGCTTAGCATTAGCTTTTAGCCATTAGCATTACTTGCTTCATGTGTACTTATTTGGTTTGATTGAACGCTCGCAGCAAGTAGAGATGTAAATAACTGATCTTGAACATTAATTTTGATTTGTAAAGATGTTTTCGGATGGACAAGCGACGACAAGTCGCTTCACGGTTAGTTGCTGATGTTCTTCGGAAGTGCTTTTACTTCACTTATTTGTTCTCCTGGAGACAATCTTAACCTGTCGGCGGTGATGATACAGACTTGGTGAACGCTTTACCACTGAATATACTGTAGCTTTGATCTAACAAGTTTACTGTATCAACCCTCAGGTCTACTGTAGCTTATCAAGTCACCAAATGTCTTAGCAGTAACTTTGTGAACACACCGATGTCTTAATCTCTCCTAAAGCTGAATGTACAATGGACAAACTGTGACTCCCCGACCCGAGCCGAGCCATTCACCTGAGGAGCATTTCTAGTTCCCTTTCTGATGCTTGTTAAAGAATGCTGTGGTATGTTCATGTACACGCTGCAGGAAGTGCTTTGTTTATTCCCTCCACGGACGGAGCAAACATCATGCCACGCGCCTTAATTTGCCTCTTAAATCTGGACAACGCAAGTGCCTGGATTATTGCAGTATCAGCAATGTACATATTACAATGACTGTGCCATTACAAGTGTTTTGTTTTTTTTCTCTTCTGTACATCAGAGAACTTAGAATGACAACGTTTCAATAAAGTTTACATTTTCTTACTTCACATCCTCGAGTCATTTAGTTCATGTTTAAATGCCAACGTGGTTTTAGCGGTTAACACAGTGAGGGCGGCGGGGAGAAGATCGACCTTTGTGTTCGGTAATGGTTTAAGCCCCGGCTTCTCCAGAGTCCTTGTCGGAGTGTCCTTGAACAAGACACTGAACACCTTACTGCTGCTGATGGCTTCTTCATCAGTGTATGAATGAGTGTGTTAGCAGCTTCTGCCAAGCAACGTTGAGGCTGAAAAGAGAGGAGAACCTGAACCAGTTGGCAGGTTAAATCGGTGTGTAGAGATAGTGTTGTATGGTGCAGCCATGCAAGACAAATGCAACCCAAAATGTAGAGGTGTGTCTCGGAGGAGAGCAATCAGCAAGAGTTTTTAAAGGAGCACTGGCACACAAAGGTTACCAGTGTTGCTCGTGATTGTCCACCACATACACCTCAGTACCTGCAGACACTAACCAAGCAACAAAGGGTCGTCATTCATGTGTGTGTGAGGATCTTATCTCTTCACACCCATCACTCGTTCCTCTCCTCACACCAGGCGGTCCGTGTCTGTATATCCGAGCATGCTGACGACTTACATCCTTAAATCCACCTTATCCTAATAAAAGCTATTTATAGCGATGTTGAGCGTACGGTGGGCGAGATTCTCAGGGGAATCACATTCAGTCCAACCACCGCTGAGCTTCGCTTCCCTACCCTGCTGGCCCTTGGCTGAGATCCACTTTTGGGGCCGCCGACTCTGCTCGTCTAGCAGTCGGACAGGTGCAGCGCGGCCATGGACATGCACGGACCCTCCACGCCAAGCGCCGAGCTCACCCTCTCCGTTTACACCCTGGCTTTAATCACTTAGTTTCATGAGGCACTACTTAAAAACCTGCACGCAGTTCTCTGGCAGATAAAATTCACAAGACATACCAGCGTGGCTCCACGGTTTGTGTGGTGATGTAGTTACAGCGCGAGGCACCGAGAGGTTACAGAGCTGGTCACGCTCAGAACCCCAAAGAACCTCCATCAGCCGATATTATTCAATTGATCTCACTTGATAGAAGTTGACCATGCTTACTCGAATATTGAATTCATCATAAATATCATATTCCCTTTGTGTGTGTGTGTGTCCACTTTCATGTTAAATCACTGCACAATAACACCATTCCTTCCAGAAGACCTGCAGCCAAAGACATTCGACCTTAAACTAACATTTAGCAGCAGGACACAGCGTCCTTAATCTTTTATTTTTCCTCATTTACTGGATCAGCATGTAACATCCAATCCAATTAGTCTGGGGCATAACAAAACCTTACGCAAGTTGTCCGGCAGCGCAGGAAGTCATGAATTGTCCTGCCAGAAAGGAACGACACAACGGATCTACGTACAGTAGCTGCAATGACAACAATGTTCTTCTCTATTCTTGTTTTTGATTATCACCAGGAGGTTTGGGAACATCCCTGCACCTGAATAAATAGCTTATAAAGCCAGATTGGTAATGTGGCTCCCCTCGTTTCCAGGAGGTTGTTGTGGATCAAGTGGCACACCGCTGACCAACGGAGGCTGCAGATCTCTCTCACAGGCTACTTTTAGAAAGTGCAAGTCAAGGCTTTAAGTTTCAGCGTCTGCTCTCGCCTGAATGGGTTTTCCAGCTTGCCAATTAGATGGACGGTTTGAAGGATTGTTGTCTGGAAGCCAATCATCTCAGCTGTGTTGATTATGCTGTCTGGGGCTCTCGTTTCTTCGACTTCAGAGCTTATTGTGTTTTTCCTACGTATGAAAACAGTGAAATCCTCCTCAACTCGCAGAAAAGTCAGGAGACACCTCGTGTTTTCGATAAAGGTGTTAAAAAAGAAATATAAACGAAGAGCTGTCCTTTTTCTAAAGTGGATAAACTGCAGGTTCCCGGAGTAAACGAGGAGTAAGCAGACCTCAGGAATGCAGTCTTGAAATGTTAGCCTGCCATCGAAAGCCGAGGGCAGCGTGACATCAGGGTGGGTGGGTGAGGGTCGAAGTGTGTGAGTGGGCGAGAGAGAGAGAGAGAGAGAGGGGGGGGGGGCAGCACAAGCGGTGAACAGGAGCTTGAGGGACAACTGTCACATGTAATTACTTCCTGCTCATGCCCTCCTTGGAAATCTGTCACCTTTCGATGCCTTTAAACGTCTTCCTTTAATTTGAGTTAATAACCGAACACGCCCCGAGCAGCCCCGGGGGGAGGGGGGGGACCGACTATTAATACCCTCAGTAACTGAACTGGCCCCTCGGTGCCGTCCACTTCAGCCCAACCATCTGACGAGGTGGAGGGCCGGCGCTGTGAAGAGCTTCCCTGTGATTAAGTTAACGCAGAAATCTCCTTTTAGCAGCAAACACATCAGGTTTCAATCCTGTAAGAACCTCAGTAAAGCTGATAAACATGTCGACCAACCACCGACCTCTACGATCGACAGAGGCCTTTTCACATTTCCACCACCGTTAGATTTACTGGTTCTCAGGGACGGAGACATTTGGAAACTCTTAACATAGTTAAGCTTCTGGTAAATCCTGAAAATGAGAGTCACAACTTTTCATTATTGGTCATGCTGCTGTCGTATCTCTGGGGATGGAACTGTCAGTCGGTCCAGAATAAAATCTCATTGACGCCAGGACGGGCTGCCGAAACGTTCTTGAGCATTCAGAAATGATCTGGACAGAATACAGACATGGCAAATCTTGAGATGTTTCCTCCAGCAGCCACTAGGGCCAAGAAATATCTCTTTGTGCTATAAAACCCAGATCGAGACGTTCATGGCTGCCAGAAGTTGAATCTCAATGTCTTTGGTGATCGACGACTTCATGAAGTTGTGAGTGAAGTATTGGACGGATTCTGCATTTAAGTTTGAAAGGTGTAAACAGAATATTTCCATTAATTTTCTGTTAACAGAGATTCATCCAGACTGTAATGAAGGATGAATAGAGCTCTCCTAATCCCGACATCATGACATTAAAACAGATTAGAAACCAGATCGACATACTCGGCGCTGATACAGCTGTCTGACATTCACTTTATTGTTAAAGCTTGCTTATACCAGCTGCTTGTCTCTTTTTAATTTAAAGGCAAACATATACAGCATCATCTTCAAAAAAAATCCATGCAGCAGTGAAAACAAGAGGTTTACTGAGATAAGTCACAACTACAACATACTGGCAACGTCCGTGAGAACAAAACTGTCTTGTCTAAGAAAAAAAAAAAAAGAAAGAAAAAAGAAGCAGTTATTTGTCTGTCACCAGCAGCGGAGCCGTGGCGGTCGGTACTCGTTTCATTCAGCAGGTAAATATGCATCTAAAACAGTTTGTTGTGGATATAAAGAGGTTAAAACATTAACGAAAATAAATAAGATGTACTGACAACATATACATAAAGGATTGGATTCCTACACATTCCTCTTTACATCTGTATCTCGTCTCGTACTGGAGGGATAGAACACACCACACAGTGATCCCGCACCTCATCTTCACCGGCAACACCGCGATGATCTGACAACTGATATCTGACAACTTGCATGTTTGCTCGTCAATTTAGTAGATCTTAACTAAACCAAGTTAGAAAGTCATTAGTTTGAATGTCATGGAGTGCACAACAAAACACTTAACCCTCTTTTATGAGAACAAGAAACAGAACGTCACCTTTGGCTGCACACTTTGTCCAATTCCACCCGGTAGTGCAAGTGATATTCAAAGAAGACTAACACACCCTGTCCTATAAGTCCAAAGTTAATGTGTACTACCCACCAGCACGTTGCATTGTACTGCATGTTAACTATTTACTGTTGCACTGTACAGGCTAACAGAAGCACGCGTCCTCCAGCGTTACAGCCAGCACCCTAAAATTATAAGCAAAGTCAGTAAAACCTGAGTAAGAAAACAACAAACATCCGTCACTATGTAATACAATCAATCACAGCAGCTAAAAACAACAAATGTACTGAATTATCAGGGTGAGTATGAAAGGCAATGTGGGCCCGTTGGTGGTGGTAGAAACTGTCATGTGTCGTTGTCCTGTTGGAAGAGGCTTCACATTCAAAATCCAACCTAAAACATGAATCATGCTCCTCGATATCAGTCCTTGCATAAACCATGCAACTATTTTGGCCGGATACACGTCGTGGGTGCTGCGAGTGAAGAGATGAAGGAGCTCCAGAAAAGATATCTCAACTTAAAAATGTAATTAAAACATTGAACGATGCTACTGAACAATCCTTCAGCTGAAGTGTCTCACTCTGTTGATCTGAGAGCGGCTCTGATTTTCTCCTCCCTTTTTTGCCCTTATTACATTAGTGGGTCACTAAGGCACTGGTGCATACAGTCCTGTAAATAGAATCTCTGTTCAGTGCACTACCTGTACCAAATAACACCATCGAGCTTCGCCTATATATACACACAGTACACAGAAACGCCTCACAAAACAAATGACAGCAATGTTTCCAAATACATCTTAAATATTCATTTTTCATAAACATCAATTAGCTTAAAATAACCCAAACTCATCATCTGATTCTGTACAAGCTTCAGGAAGAATACACGTTTCTTTCTACCCCTGACTAGAGGCCGATTACTTCTTGGCCTTATTGTCCAGCTGGAAGAGGTCGAGCATGTCCAGCATGGCCTGTTTGATGTTGCCGCCAAAACGGTGGGAGTCCTGATAAGAGACAGAGAGATTAATGACGATAACAAAAACTATGGAAATACAAAAAAACGAATTGTCTGCAAGAATATAGTAGTGAACTTACAGTTTCATGGCTTGAGTGTTTGCTGGAGATGTGGAAGTTGATAAGGTTTTCCCCAACAATGATGTAGGAGACACCATAACCATCATCAGCCACCTTGTGGACACAGAAGTACATGAAGAGGGTTTCATCTTGACCGGTGGCAACGTTTCCAAACCTCCAAATATTTCTTATAAAAGTCAGATTACTGTTAAACAGTTTGACTTACCGGACCAAATCCACCTCCAGAGGACACGTACTCCGGGTGTCTGACCAGGTCAAACAGCTCCACCTGCTGCAGGGGAGTCTGACTGGTGGACAACCTCCACGGATCAGACAGGACCTGAGCAGGTGACAAACCGTCATCAGTCTACTTATACACACCCCACACATCTGAGGAACTGTTATATATTCGGAGTTTGAGCTATTTCAGGTCGACCATGTAGCAGCCATTTAAAGGGGCAGGTGTAACAGAGAAGAATTCCTTGAGACACTTGCAAGAAACAACCAGTCGTACCTCCTTGAGGAAGGCTGAGTCTTCTCCCAGGTATTTGGAAACCACGTAAAGACAGAAGAGGTGGCGGTCGATGCCCTCTCCCGTCATAGCCAGGCGGTACATGCTCTGGTGCTTCTCTGCTGCTCGTTTCAGCAAGTTCAGACGTTCTTCTCTCTGAAAGGAAAGAAGAAGATTAAACCTGAAACCTGACTGACTGTGGGAAGGTCAGTGACCAGGGGAAGCAGTGTGAAGACAGGTGAAGCGTGCTGCTGCTGCTGCTGCTTATCCTCACCGTGTCATCTCTGATCATGGAACGGACAAAGTCGCATGTCTCCACGGTGCAGGAGCGAACGGTTTCTGTACGGCCTTCCCGGAACAAACGTGTCATGGAGGCTTCGTAGGTCAGGCAGAACTTCCGTTTGTCCTGTTTGGAGACAGTGTTAGTGACCCCAGATATAAATGCTTGACGAGAGAAAGTGGAAACTGTTTCACCAAATTTTAATGAGGTAAAAATAGATTTATAGACAAGTTCATGATTCGGTTAAGATCTGGGAGATCCGGAGAGTTGACTTTTACACTTCCGGGGTATTAACTTTAAACCAGAAACAGCATATCTGAGGTACTTAAACAGCCATTACGAAGGCAGTTTGAAGCTTAGAGCCTAAATGCAGTTTTGAAAGATGTCAGATAATTAGATTGCTTTGCACTTCCAAATGAAGAGCAAGATTAGGAGGGAATTACTGTCGCATAGTAAAGCTTGCCAAACTTTTGATTAAGTCTTTCAATTACAGTGTGTGAGGCTTTGATTTGTTGGCTGGCAAGTTGTGATCGCCCTCTGCTGGAATTTCAGAGCATTGTGACTGGACAGTATCGGCATTGCAAAACGCTATTGCACATATCTTTGAGTTTAGCCTTTGTTTTCATTAATAATCCACATGATAGTATTTATCTGTAACACACTAGCATTGCATAACACATTCAAGGTTATTTCTATCATTGACGTAAGAGCATGGAGAATCACTGAACATCAAATACTGCAATGCATGTACCAACCCTGTAGTGAGCCAGCTGCAGGGCGATCTGGATGAAGGCATCTGGACTGGTGCGGCACTTCTTAATCAGACCCTTGCCAAAGTCATTGAAGGGGATAATGTGGCTGTCCACATTATCAGCCAGAGACCTGGCTACTGTCAGAGAGCTCTCGATAACCTCCTGGCACTGTAAAAAAAAAAGTAGTGTAACACAACTGACAACACATCAAAGATACATTCCAAATACTTTTATTTCAAAACCCTGAATGATAGAATTTAGATGAGTCACACTGTTACTTCCAACACGTGTTGTCTGTACTGGTGTACATTAGTGTTGACGCCCTGTCTGCTCCAGTGGGCGAGCTGCAAACTGGAGTAACCAGCATCGGTCATTATAATACATTCTGGTTTAGAAAGTAACCTACATCAGCACCTGTGTGACAGGCAGTCAGCTGTTCACCTGCCGAGCCTTGAACATGTAAAACACGTTGTATTTGCTTACAAGAACACAGCTCAGGGGCGGCTGCAGTGTTTGTGGGACACGTAGTGGTGACATTTGTTTCCCCAGTGCTGTCTGGGGTTTGAGTTCATATGAAACTGGTGTGACGCCTAGTGCACGTAGTTAAAGCTACCAGCAGGGGGAAGCAAAGGCCTCTGGATATCAAACTGTGTTACCAGCGGGATCCATGAGAGATGCTGAACATCTTACCTCAGCAGGCATGTCCCACTGCATCCTCTGGGGACCGGGCAGGTTGGGGTGGGTCTCCCCACAGCAATGACCATCTTCAGTATATCCAAGCTTAATAGGGTCCATGGAAAGTACATGCTGCAACACAAGTCATCTGTGTTGAATCTTCTAACACATATTCCTCGGGACATAATTAGATGTTGCTTGAAAACAAATAATTTCAATCTGTTAAAAACTGCATTGCCTCACCTCCCACAGATGGCCAATGATCGGAGCATCGGCCCAGGAATGCTCTGCGTTCAGCCCCATGGTGCCGTTCTTGAAAACGATCAGGTTAAAGGATTTATCAAACCACCTGAGTGGCCATAAACAAGAAGAAGAAAGTTGTTTATAAATTAGCTTGAGCTACACACTATTAAATCAGCAAGAGGATGTATCGGTCGGACCTGTCGTAGCACTTCCCATGGAGCAGGGATTTGGCGTAACTGTCCAGAGACTTCACTGGGTTGTTGGCATCGTAACGCTGCTCAGTGTCATCGAGAGTCACAAAGAAGGCTGCCTTTTCAATGGTGTCCAGAGATTGCTTGTTCTTGCCGCGGCTGAAGTAGGTGTCACGGCTCTTTGCCCACGGCGTCCTGCAGAGTGGAAAAGAACAGAAAGTCTCGGACTGACTTTATGTTGCGAACAGTACATTTGAAACAAAATATGATTCTTAAAAATTCCTCCAAGTCAGAGGATTAGTTATCAAACCTCCTAACCAGGAAGTGAAAACATGTTCCTGGTCATCAGCGTAACAAAAGGGTGGTGTGTGTGTGTGTGTGTGTGTGTGTGTGTGTGTGTGTGTGTGCGTGTGTGTGTGCGTGTGTGTGTGTGTGCGTGTGTGTGTGTG
>CAAKHC010019474.1:84006-103311 GCA_901007825.1 Macroramphosus scolopax | reverse complement strand
ACATTCGAGAATAATTGCGGACATTGTGTGTGAATCTTGTGGTGCGTGTGTGTGTGTGTGTGTGTGTGTGTGTGTGTGTGTGTGTGTGTGTGTGTGCGTGTGTGTGTGTGTGCGTGTGTGTGTGTGTGTGTGGGGGGGGGAAGATGCAGTACTTTCTTTTATCAAAATACTAAATAAAATGGGATATTTCAGTCTTATATTTGTGAATGGGTGTTATTTGTTTCCAAGCTGAAAAAGCTACAGCTTCATATCTTGAAGCGTAAACTAAAAGAAGGAAATGCTAACCCAATTTACCAGTCAATCTCCATTCCAACATCTAACTAGGATCACAAGTATAAGTTAGAGATGGAAATAATGAGGTGAGTTTCCTCTTTAGGGCGGCTGCTCCGGGCCACGCCTCTTTCGTGCTGCTACATTATGGAATGCAACAGGTCTCTTGTGTCTTCCTTAATTTTGCCACCGCTCAAAGCTGATGAGCTCTGTGTGACAAATGCAAATTGTTCTCAAACATTACCTAACTGACCACACACGTACCTCTCCCCTGCAGTCAGTGCAGCCAGTTTTTCCTCTCCCGGCAGGGGCTCAGACTTGTCTGCCAGGATCCTCTCCATCTGCTGCTCTATCTCCCGCGGCAATAGCAGCCGCCCATCGTAGAACATCCACACCTTGAAGAAACGGCCTTTATGGTACACAGCTATGTGTTTGCTCTCGTTGGTGTGCTGGAGGGTGTCTAGAAGAGAAGGGTTAATGGTAAGGAGAGAGGAGGAACAGAGAGAGAGAGAGAGAGAGAAGGGCAAACATAGTGTTGTGGACTGTGTGAGAATACGAGTTCTATCTGTTTGTACTTTACTCAGCGCAGCGTTCAGACCGAACGCCAAGCGGATTTCGCACATGAAGTCGATGGAAACGAGCAGTCGCAAACTTTACGCCGGGAAGTGAGAACAACATGGCGGTAAATGGCGGGAAAAGAAATAACTGCGTGAGACCATAAAGTTTCAACGCTGTGTCAGACTTACTGCCGATCTGATGTTTGATTGTCGTCATGTGGACGGACGCGACAAAACATGAATTCATACTTTGTACAAATCTCCATCATCATGTAGTTAGTTCAGCATCATTTTTGATCCATTTATTGCAATTACATGACAGCAAAAATGAAGTTGAAAGCAGCCTCCAGCGGTTCCTGGACGTGGAGGTGACTGAGCTGAGTGCACATGACGATGACGAGTCAGACATGACAGTAAATACATGTTGGTATCTACAGTACATGCACGTAAGCCCCCTGCTCCTCTTTTACTGAAGAGGGGCGAATATACACAGTTATTGCTTTGCGTATCACAAGGTGAATATTCGCTTCACGTTTGGTCTGAACACAACACAATAGAGTTATTTAACATTTAAATGCTGTTGTTGCCAAGATGTATGAAGAAACTGCGTCCAAATTGGGCTTTGATGTCACAGCATTTAACTTTAGCAACAGAAGTGCTTATATTCTGTTGTTTTGTTCCATTTATAACACCAAACATTTGTTAGAAGCTATATGGACCTGAAAGGGGCAAACAATGTAACTGAAGGTGGTGTACAGTATGATGGGGGGGGGGGGACGACCCCAGTCCAAAACTACAGCAGCTTGAAATGGGAAGTGCAGGGAGTGAGATGGAGAGGGAAAAGTAATTTGGGTGAGTAAGTGGTTTGAAGTACAATGAGTTGTCCGAGCAGCGTCGTGCATGACCAAAAGAAACCAATCAAAAACAGTGATTGCATATTATTGTTGCTACAAAGTTAATGGCTTCTGGTGATGCACACGGTGTTCAGACAAGCATTGACCCTGTTACAGGCAAGACAAAGAGGAGGATACTACCATACACCAATATTTGTCCTTTTTACACAAACTATTAGAACGTGAGAGGCAAACTTATAACTCTAGTGGAGTAAAATCAGCAAAAATGGTTGTTTTATTATTTTTCTTTGGGGGGGGGACCACTGGACGCCTTCCCTATGCTTTTCATTACATTCTAAAGAAACTGGTTTTAATCTTGGACTGCCTGTGTCATGCATTAGAAGACTTTACATGTTAAACATTAGTTATTCTATGACTCAACAACAACTTAAGTTCTCGCTTAAAAGAGCTCAGTCACTGATTTTACATAACATGTGCTTGAGCTCGACCCTGAAGGCGATTATATTTTCATATTTTTCGAACTCCATGGAGCAAATACTGAACTCTAGGTGGAACGAAAGACTCTACATTTAATTAACAGCCTTGTCGGTCTGGACTTCCAGGTCTTACCTGAAACCATGACTCTGTTTAGACTTGTCAAACACTGAACTTTACTCACATGCAAATTAGTCACTGCATGTGCATAGACCAGTACACATGCATTAGGATTTATAGAGGTCAGATTATTTCCAACTCAGAACAGATGGACAAAATGTCCCAAAGAGAAGTACAGTCGGAGCAGTGTGGAGGAGGCGACACTGCTAAGGACTCTACCTGTCTCTACACCTGGGACACGACTGGTGTTGAACATACGCTCGTATTGGGATGAACACATGGGAATAGTGTTTAGGAGCATGAGCTGAAACGCAAAAGGGGAGAGTCAAACAAATAGAGATGACATACTAGTTAACCATAATCCAGGGAGGGCAGGAGACACACACCTACAGGGAAAGAGAGCGTGGATGAAGTGGAGAGGGAGCGATGAGGATTGGTGTGATAAGCAGGCTTAAGAAGCAGGAGGAACCTTAAGGCTGCCAGGGGAAGAGATAGAAACAGGGACCAGAAACCTGTGGCCTACCCCCTCCATGCCCCCAGCAAAGCCCTGATATGGAATTGAACTAAAGTCTGGATACGTTTAGGATATTTAGACATAAACATTGCTTACACTAATTTGAATATTAACATCTATGAAAGCCAATGATGGGCCAGATGGTTTCAGGGCTGTGCTGTTGAGAAGGAGTGAAGCAGTCAGGGTTTCTAGTGGCTGTTGCCGTGGCAGTGCCTTGGGTAGGGGGGGGTCAGAGGGCACATCAGAGATGCTCCCTCATCTTACCTGTCTCCAAACCAGGGATGCGGGTGGTGTTAAACATCCGCTCCCACTGAGCCGAACACAGAGGAACCCTGTTCGCCAGCAAGTATATCTAACGCGGTGTCCGACACGGCGAAAGGACAAAAGAGTAAAACAGAGACAACCGAATGTGAGTGTGTAAACAGTGGAAGCACATGCATTAGAGTTGTTGGAAAACTGCATACAACTAGTGATTGCAAGAGATCAGTGTGTGTTTACGCAACATGCTGTAGAATAAGTATTAGGATCTTACCAATGTTAGGGGGCAACTGATAATCTGCTTGTACAATTATTGGATTTTAGACATTTTACCATTATCGGATAGTAATAATAGTTACTAGTAAGTAAATGAGAATGCACTGCAGCCACCTCCCTCTGACTGTTGTCACAGCTCTGTGGTCTTAAACACTCACAGTACCATCTGATTGGTTGCATTTAATGATTAATAGCCTATAAACATTGAAGACTACGGTGTGAAAGACGGGCAAAGAGGAAGAATTTGCAGACTGGAGCATCATCAGTGAGTTTAAAATCGAAACACTTCAAGATGAGTAAGCAAGCAGAGTTACAAAATCAAGTGACCTGCTTCTGTATTTGTGTTTGAATGACAGTCATGTAGTTAACGATCAGTAAACCATTTAGGTAACTGAAACTACTGAAACCTAAATAAAAAAAGAATAATCCCGTGTCAATCATATGTCCAAACATTTAAGTTAACTTTATAAGAAAAGCATTAAACATGATTGAGTTTGTTTTATTCTACTTTATTCTATCAGATTGAGAATTAAACTGCCAATCAGTATTAATTCCAATACAGCTAATTGGCATTGGTAGTGGAAAAAAGTGGGGGAACCCTAACAAATATAATAAAGATTTGCACTCAAGCATCATGCGGGTTGGTAAAGGAAAAGGAGCGATTGAGGTGGAGGAAAAGATGATTCAACGGGGTGTCAGTGAAATCATCAGCATCCACTTCGTATGCCTTGTGCAGGAAGAGTTCAGCTAGATGTTTGTGATCTTTGCGAGTAATCACAGCTGAACTTTCATCAAACCAAATATAAAGATAGACACAAAGAGCCGAGTATAATATCAATTATCTTTATCTTATTAATGACGAGGCAGCAGATAGCAAATAAAAAAGGAGCAGCTCCTATTATAAACTTAAAAAACACAAAGTCTGAGATAACAGCTATTTAATCAGGTCATCAAACAGAGAAGGTCAAACACTGGGCTGATGAGGTCAAACATATACTATGTAGTTTATACTACAGCTTGCACAACATTCTCATGCTGATCAAAGTTCAATAGAGTAATTGGAGAATTTGAAATCAGACAAAGAAGCTCTTTACTCACTGGCTTGATCTGAGCTCTGTCCAGTTTCCTTCTGTAGGCCATGATGGCATGGATGGCGTTACCTGCTCTGGCGGCCTGAATGGAAGTGGGGAACACATACAGGAAGTCCTGGAGAAAGAATGAACAATGGGGATAAAATTAATAATCACACAGTCATATTTACTGTCACTCCGTCCACCGAAGATGTAAAACATGACATGTGCCTGTCATGAGACGGGACAGAGAAACAGAACAACATAGATTCTATTTGTTATTTCGGTCAAGGACCGTAAACAAACAGAGCAGCTAGCATGCCCTGCTATTCCGAACATGCTGAGTGATGCTTCCAAATCTAATCCTGTGACGGTTGTATTTCTGGCTCTGTAGGCAAGAGCAGAATGATTTTGCATACACTGCAAAACACACATTCTTTCATAGCACTGGCGTAGCACCGTCCCAGGTACATACGTGTCCCAGGTACTTAGTAAAATTACATTTTATAACATCTTTAAGCCATGCAAGCCAAGATGCTGGAACTGTGCACTAGGGAAGGGTGGAGCAGTTGTTCTCTGTCTCTGTGTCTAGATCTGTATTTGTTTACCAACAAAATTATCTGTATCAATTTTCGGATAGCAGGTTTTGGAGTATAATCCGATACACAAGACTTCTGAATGTATAAACAACAGGCTGGTCTTCGTATGGAAATTCATTACTCCAAGATATTTCTCACCATGGCATAGTAGTTGCTGTTGACCATTATGGGCCCACGACCCCTGAGGTAGATGTACTCTTCCCACCAGTCACTGACCTGTGTCGTAATATGAGAGGAAAGGGAGAAAGGCAAAGAAAACCCATTACTGAAAACCCAGGACACTGTCCAAAACCATGACATAACCCTTGGAAGCAGAAAAGAAAGGGACAGGAAATCGTGGTCTCACATAATTGGAGGCCCACCAGGACTTGAGTTTGAGGTACCACTGCAGTCTGGGTCCAAGATTCTTCTCAAAGTCTTTAGCTAGTCCTTTCATCCGTTCATACTGTTCATCCTCCATCAACGGGCGGACTGATTCAAGGTACTGTGAGCGTAGAAAAAAAAGAACCGTCACAAAGACTGACACATAAAACCTAAAAAACAGCGCAGGACTAAAACCGACAGCTTTTTGATAACACTTAGTCAAATGTGTAGACTTTAAACTCATTCGTATGCAGCCTTAGTGAAATTGGAATAGATGTAAATAAGGTCATTATGAAGTTCACACAATAAGAGCCAGTGACTACATCTGTTAGTAGACATATACGCACTTACATGCATTTCAATAGCAACCTTGGTTACAATCCTACAGCTCGGACCAGCCAGGTCCGTTATGCACAATCAGGTATTTGCACAAGAAGAGATTCCGACAGTAAATGAAAGCAGGAAATTACCCGACTGCAGGTGTCCTTGATAGAGGGAACAGGTAGCCTTGGCAAGGAGTTCTGGAAACTATACAGCATTGGCTTCCTGCCAGAGAACACCTTCACTAATATCTGGACAAGCAGGACAGATAAGGAAGAGGGTCATTTAAATCTGCACTTTAAGATAAGCTGGGAATCAGTGATTCTAACATAGACTCAATGGTGTCTTTGACTCGATATAGTGGAGGTGCCTGAATAAGGATTTCTGACTTGCAGCCTAACTGACAAACCTTAACATACATACACTTTAATTCAGATGACCCTCTCATACTTATTCTGGGCCTTTTAAAACGCCTGCAGCAACAGTAAATGTGAATGTCTAAAAGCGATGCATAGCAGACTTATAGAAATTAACATCAAGTCAGTTGACAAGAGGGAAACTGAAAGAAAATGAAGGAACTCAGGAAAGCACAGTCTAAAATTAAACCCCATATAAACTTAATAATATTCATTCTACATGAGAACTCTTTTTGCCTAGAATTGCGTAAATAAAAAACATTTTCTCTGATTCATTTAGCCCTTACAAGTACAGACAATATCTTCAAGATGCGGTACTCATTAGGAACATTCCACCATGAATCTGCTCTAAGGTGACTCAGACAGAGAGTATGTTCGTTGTCTCACCATCCACACACGGGCAGACCAGGACACAGAGCCGTGGCGTGCATACATCCAGCCGTGCCACGACAACAGGGACTTTAGCACATTCCTCATAATCATGATTATGGACACCCACAGGCCTGTGCCCACCAGAACCCCCCCAACTATCCTCTGGCTGTCTGTGGACATGTATTTGCTGTGGACAGAAGAATAGATACAAACATTCGGATGAGAACAAGGGCCATACAACTGTAGCGAATATTCAGTTACACCTTAAAGAATAGGGAATCATTTATTTGCTTCGGAGTCGAGCTGTTGTACCGAATGGAAACTTAAATTCTATGTGAAAGATAAGCTGCAGTGACATGATATAAGGATAAAGCCTGTTTAGTTTACAAGCTTGACTAAGTGAGCCATCTAAGACAGTGTATCACATTAAATCATGACTGCTAAACTGAATGTAATTTATCTTTACACAGAACAGTCATGTTACAGGGACCATGTCCTTACGCCAACTCCTTAACACCTCTGGCCATGTCAAGACATGAATATAGCATTTCCTTGTTCCTCATGTTTCATGACGCCCATAGGAGGAGAATTGTTTGTTCTTGAAACAACACCGTGTCATCCTATGATTTGCCAATTGTCTCACCTGATAGGTATGTGTTGGCCCAGTTTGGCAATCAACCCAAGAGATGGATCCAGCTGGTTATATTTATTGTAGGACATGTAGGACACCACCACTACCATGAAGCCTCCAGGGCTTCCTGGGTACACACCGGTCATCACCCCATTCTGTGGAAAGGTCAAACAAAAGGAAGGTTTAGAATGGACAAACAGGGTCACCGATATGGTTACCTGAAATGACTGGTATCAAAACAAGTGTTTTGGATCCTGATGCCAGTGTTTGAGTAACCCTCTGTAGTTGTGTGTAAACAGAAAACAAGGCCAAAGGCTGAGGCACAAAGAATCTACAGGATATTACTTTCACTGGGTCTTTGTGCAAGTGTGGAGGACCTCCCAATGTGAGCAAGTTAACGACAACAAAGAGATTTACAATATGACCAAACTCGGTGAATTAAAACTGATTGAGTTACTATTATTGTAAAATACTAATCGCCAAGAGGCTGAGAAACATATTTGAGATGGACTTTGCTAAGTCGATGCTCATCAAAACATCCGTCATGCTGTGCAGAAACCCTCTGGAATTCGCCCCCATCATGCACCGAGCACCTCTCACCTTGAAGCGAATGAACCTTTTCTTCCAGGAGTGGAGGCCAGAGAGGTAGATCTGGCGTAGAGCCTCATGGCACAGCTGTAGGTCGATGCCATCAGGTGTGACAGTGAACTGAAAGGCCACCGCCTGGTGAGCTTCTGCCATGGTGACTACGACTGCACCGGGTCACTGAGGGAAAGGAAGCACAATGGAATGGAATTAAGATGGATGTCAAAAGTAGACACACATCCGGATTTTCATTCTTTTAACAATGTTCCCATCACTGTATGTTATTGTGGAATGATGAAATCATTCTTTCTTTCAACATTCATCTCAGTGCTTTTTGTGACAGTTGAGCACACATTATGGTTGCATGTTGTGTTTACTTCTACACTCGTGAGAAGGACCAACAGCAGCTATCAACAAGCCTGCTATAGGCCTCAGGGAACCACCAACCTCAGGCACCTCGTCAAGCCCCAGGCAATCAGGTAAACCCTTGTCTATCATGTGGCACACAGATGTCAACTCGGAGCTCCCTGAAGCTATGAGGAGAAGGCGGTTCATCTCAGGACTCATCAGCTACTTGATTATTGGGGAGGTCCTAGAACTGACTGGCAGTTGTGGAGTCGACAAAATGACCAGAAGACTAAAGCGTTTATCAAACAAATTGAACACCTTTTTGGAGATTTCAGACTGTCATGTTAGAGAGAACCGAACAAAGCACCAAATGAGAGAATATCTTTCACAAATATGTTGTTAATCCCTTCAGAAGAGTTAAGACAAGACTTATAGAATCTATGCCAAGACACATTGAAGTTGCTCTGACAGCCTAACACATCACAAAGACACTTGGTTAATTCATCCTTGATTTGACACCCACCATTATATTACAACAGTATACGTTATTATAAACCATCAGCAGTTTAGTAGTGATAAAAGCTCCATAGCAATATGAAATATTGTGAATAAATGGACCTCCTTTGTAAATAAAAAGACATGAATATAATATACTAACCTAGTTCCTGTAAGCTGACACCAAATGTGGGCGAGTCACTCATATGAGAACTGGTTAGGCAGGTGTGTAATCTTATCCACAGACAAACCCCCCCACCCCCCAGGTCCAGGGTTACAGCGCAGTATGTAAGAGCAAGTTAGGTCAACTGATACTAGACTGAGCGGACACATGGCAATTCCATATTATCTAAATCAAAGATCTTTTATTTTCGACATATTAAATATTAGATGAAACATCAAACATTTAAAGTTTATCATCTTTTGAAAAAACAAACTCTAATTTGATATAGTTAGGGATATATCAGGAGGACAGTGTGCTGAGACAAAAAAAAACATAAGGAAGCTATTTTAGGCCTACAAGGGTAACAATTTCTATTCTTTACCCTGCTATCATACCTCACCTTCAGTGGTGAGGACGTCTTGATATTAATTTTTTAGTTAACATGGAGTTCCGTGAAATAACCTTGATAAATGGCATATCTGGTCTCAAAATTTAATTTCAATGCGAGGTTCTTGTCAGTGCTTTCCCAGTATCTAAGGCTGCAGATTTCCTGGTTGGCAGTTGACCAGCAAATAATGACATTATCATAAATACTTTACCTGTAATATTCTTTCAACCACTGATAGTGTAGCTGGGGCTCTTCGGTTATTGCACTAAACTAAATCCATTAATATACCACCTTAGATGAGATTTATTAACCTTCCAAATATATAACAACATTGAAGATATGATGTTTATAACTAGGGTAATGCTTAAGGTGACTTGTCCTTGCCTTCAGCATGAATGTGGCAGGGATAATATACTTTTCTGAGGCTCATAATCTTTAAATTAATGCTAAAATAGTTAAGTTTGTATTTGCCACTATTGGTATAAAAAGGTATGCACTGTGTGTGCTCTCAAACAACCAACTGGATAATTATGCTCTGGTTGTGGCATTGTAAAGGTCTTGCTGTTGCCTGCTGTTCTCAGTTGCCTTCAACTGCTGTCGGAAATATGAACTTCATTTCTGCATGTATGTACCATTATCATAACTGCGTAAAACGAAGGTCTTAAATTGACAATAATAAAAGGTATATACTATATACACTATATATTGAGTCGATATGGAACTGATCTTAAAAGATATGCTTTTAAATTCCCGTTTATGTCGGTATCTGTTGAGAAGGCTTTGCTGTTAAAATTTTTGACATGCTTTCTTTACGGTTAAAGCATATTTTTCACGCCGAAGACCAAGATATTTCTAAAATAGCGTTGCCTTTTATTTACATAGTTCATCTTTATTACACTCAATCAAGAACAGTCGTCTGAAAGCATCGGAAGGAGCGGGATCTAGCTACTGAGCTGTGTCTGTCTGAGCAGGCGTCCCTTCCCCCAGCTACTTGCAAACATCACATGATCCGCCCTCCGCTGCAGAAACTAGGGGAAAGGTCGCAGCGCAGTACCGCTTTGAGACCGGGTAAAACTGGAAACATACTATTCACAAATCCTCCAATGTCAAAAATCGAATTCACTGTAGCTATGTTACAAGCACAGAAAGTATACATTTAGGTTAGGTTTGGTATAATCCGCAACTGTCCATTTCCTGTTTAAGAGTTGAAGCCTTTAAGGCGTTGGAAAATCATCAGCCACCCCCACTGTCTACATGCACTTCACATCTGAATTCTGATTTTGACCGCAAAAGCCGGGTGACTCAAATCAAACAGTGTCGTGTTTTCATCCCCAAAAGCACGCAAATACACAACTGACTGTCACTCTACCACGCTATATGTAGATTGCAATTGTCAGGTAATATATCATGCATCCTAATCCACGTGGTCTGTGAGAAACAGGGTCACCTGTGTGCACCCCCGGTGTAAATAAACCATATTCTATATATTTATATGTTTCAGTCACGTGTCAAGAACAAATTGCATCAACTATAATCGCGGCAATAAAAATGACCCAATGACAACACATCCTTTACTGACCTTTGCGAGGCAGGTGACACCTAACATTATACACTCTGATGTATTGCTCTTTTGCTGCATTACCACATCATATGCCACTTTAAGGTAAAGACCTATTATACCGGATCAATACTGAATGATGGAGCTACACATGTGTTTTAATATAGCTGCCAGGTGAGAGTCCATGAATGACCTTTATTTGCACTGTTACCTACATTGTTGTCAAGATCGACTCGGGACAGCTTACCAGGTGCTAATCGCTACCTGGAGCGTCCAGCATGAGTTCACAATACAAAAATATTAAGTCATAGCTGACAAATGTTAAATGCAAACAATAAGCAAAGGCCTCATCAATCAATACAACATATTCACAATCCAGAAATGACCCAAGAGTAAGAATGTAGGTGCAATAGAAAAGATCTCCCTAAGATCAATTTGAACCAAATTTGGTCTTATACCGGCCGAACACTGACAAACGCCGCAAGGTTATGCCGATACGAAGGTTAAGAAAACCCACCTTGCGAAAACACCACACAAGTGTACACAATACCGACAAGAATATGCAAACTTACATTAACGCAAACTGCGCAGACAACGTCAACTTTCACTGGGTTTCTCTTACGTTTAGCCGATCGACTTATCTTTCAAAAGCCTAGCAACCATATTGCATAGCTGCTCGCAAAGCAGCAGAAATAGTCAAGACCACGATAACACACACAATTGTTACTCACGGAGCCTTCCTATTACCTGAGAAAGCAGGACTTTCTGTGTTGGCGAGGATGTGACAGACAACGCTTGGCTGCTCGTGTGGTGTGGACTGCTATGACGTCTGACGGCGACGGAAGAGCGGAATGCTGTCTCTCAGTCTGCCGGTAAGATTAAATTTGGTCCAATCCACTTGCCATAGATTGCTAACGCTTTCAAGCTACATGAATGGGAGCATAGACATGTACACCGCCCGCTACTTTTGCTATGTCAAACTTGTTCTGGGGCAAACTGCGCCCCCATGCGTTATTATAAAGGTGGTATGAAAGGAAACAAATGGAAAGGCATTCTGGAAATGGCATCTCAGACATCTAGTACATCCTGTTCCCACATCACTATGTGCTTGAAGTTGGTAGTAGTAAGGAGGGAACCAGTGCAATCAAATATCAATTTCTGTTAAAAAGGATTATGACTCCCCAGTAAACAAACAATGGAGAGGACAAAACATTTGATGCACTACACTGATGCATTGCATTATATCATAAATTAGGACATTATAATATTCTGCCCACACCCTGTGTGACAGTAAACAAGTTATATTCACGTATTAAACTCCATATGTACCTGGATAAATACATACAGATGAACACATTTAGGCAATTGTCCCAAAAGACTCACACTATTACGCAAATGATGATTAGAGGTACACTCTGTAACATTCCCACATTTAAATGCACAAAAATGACTAGACCTATGTTGTATATGTTTAAGTTGTGTATTACTTACATTCTCACAAATGTTTCCAACAATGTTCAAGCCCAGAAGGAATCCTAAACGTCATTTAAGGTAAAAGCATGTCTCAGTTTGTCAACATGTCGAAGGCGTCACAACACCCCCTACTCAACAATATCCAACATGCTGATAAAGATATTTCGATGTTCATTGTTTTGACCATAGATAACAGTGTTGAGCTATCCCAAGATTGAATTGGCCACATTAGCTACAGTACGATAAGATAAGATAAGACAAGATAAATCTATAATTGTCCCACAATGGGGATATTTACAGCATTAGAGCAAAAAAATGGATAGTGCACACAATAGTAGCTGTATACTGTACTACATTTCCCAAGCATCTGTATGCCTGTCCATGGACATGTCAGTATGTTGAAAATCTCTTTTCTTCATGACTAAAAAACATCAAATCCACAGTACAAGCATGAACACAGCAGACAGGGTGACCCACAAGCTGTATGATTGCCCATCCTTATTATTACATGTTTAATGCTAAGTGAACCTTTTGTCGTCTATCTTTCAATGGCTGATAACAGCGTTAAGGACTTATGGCTTCATGGAATCATTTTGTTCACCTGTACCAAAAGGGATTGTTATAAGAATTATTTTCGGGCTAGTTCCAAGCTAGCGTTCCAAGCTAGCTTGAACTGCTACCTCCTCCTTCCAAAGTTCCCATCTGATTAAAAAACGTTTTAAACATTTACTTTGCAAATTACATTCATTATACGGGTTCCTTTCAAATTGACTGAAAAATTAAACATTTCAATTGAGTTTTGCAGTTAAACCTTCACTTTAATATCAAATATAATCTTCGCATAACCTTAAATGACCTCATTGTTGTCTCCAAACGTTAACGTTTTCTCCGCTGACAAGTGGATGGCGCTATATCATCTTTGCCTGGCAGTTAGGTTCTGTTGGTTTCAGTGACAGAAGCCGACACGCTTCTATGAGTGTCAAGTAAAGTTGACTGCGCTGATAAATTCTTATTTTCATGATGCCAGGAGGAAAGCATCAGCTAAAAGTTTAGCCGATACAATCTACCGTTAGCTAATGTAGCCAACTCCAGTGAACAATACACGTTAAACGGTGCAAGCGGTTGACTTCACCACTAGCTAAAGTTAATGTTAGCTAGCAAATTACAAGATTAGCTTGCATTTAAGTGTTTATCAATGACTGTGATTCAGGACTTACCTGTAACATTCCCCCTGTTGTGTTGGAGTCAAGCGTGGTTTCTCGGTTTCTATTTAGTTTCTATGTAAACTCCTTCATTGGAGTTCGATGAAGAAGGGAGTAGATGCAGGTGGGAATAGATACAGGTGCCAACAAATGTGTACTAACCTAAATAAATAAAATGCTCGAATGTTCGAGTATTGTGATGTCTATGCTAGTAACTTTAATCCTGAATAGAAGATGAACGATATTTCCTAGTTCATAAACTTCCACCATACTTCAGAAGTGACGTCGCGGGCATCAATTGGTCGAATGTGTATTTAGGGTTCAACTGGCAGGTCGCCCTACACACCCCACTGACGCACCTGTATGTCACCTCTTTATTCAACAGAGGGCGCTAGATGACCATTTTGGCCAACGTTTTTGAACAATGAATTTCCATTCAACTACTTTTTAAGATAAAAAAACATGTTAGATTTTCGCAAAATACATACATTACACTAAATATCATTATTTCAAGCGAAAACAATTAATCATTATTTCTAGTAAGTTATCGAGCAAAAATAGGGCTTTTAAACATCTACGTGACAAAGAGAGGAGTGAAACTTCCTAATTGTTTGAACCAGGTTTGAGTCTTTCAGAGGAGCTACTGCTCTTCAAAACACGGAGCTCTGCTTTAACTCTACCCAGTCTGGGTTGTTTCTGCCCGCGAGAGGCGCGCCACCCCAATGCTTGTGCGCGCGCCCCGGACTGTCACTGGTGTGCCGCCTGCCAGACAGCTGCGGCCAGCTCGTGGCATGTGTTGGGGCTGGGGGATTAGTCCGTTTTCACCAGCATCGATTTATCCAGCTCTACGAAACGATGACAAGTCCTCACCCTCGTAACAACGTTTAGGTGACGGACCCCCTGTACAGTGAAGGAAAGAATGAGAATTTTGTTTCTACTTCTAGGTACAACGAAAGCAGAAGAAGGCAAGTCACTCCGAAAGGTAAGAAGCGACGATGTTTTGCTAACATTAATTTACGGAACGTTAGCGTCTTCACAATACGACTTAATCTTCAACCTATATACACACAGTAGGATTTAGAATGTTAGTATGTCAGTGGCCGCAAAACACAAGTGTCCTTGGTCTCTTTTATCTGGTGATTTCATGTCTTTACAACTTGTCAAATAAATCCGTTACGAGTAGAGGAAGCCTCGTTGTAACAGCTACCCGCGCGTGTACAGTACACATTTGCAGATTTCTGCTGTTCCTTCCGAGGGAGAAATGGTACTTTACTGTAAGGGTAGGCTAAATCAAGAAACCTCATTGTGGTGAGGACAGTGAATGGGCGCTTTTCTTGGGGAATTTCTGCTTCGCATCACTCTTCGTGGGCTTTCCAACAGTTACATTGCATGTAAACCCTACAGATGGGGAGAAATGTGTATATAGTGTTCGTTGTGGGATCCCCCTCTCTATCCTGTATGTTCTGTCCAACAAACGGTTTGGACAATGACTTATGAAGCCAACCCTCACTGTGTGTTGGTCTTGGCATCCTCCTGATTCACAATTTAATTGATTTCTCACATAGCAGGTGTGAGACACATGTCAAGATTGTGGATTTTGGTTGTGATGGAGGTTACAGTGAATGTATTTAAATATAAATGAAGACTTTTAGAGAATATTTTACTCTATGCAGTCCGCTACACGGACTACAGATGCTCCAGCATTCAGAAGTAGGCCAGCCACCGGTCTGCATGTCATGCCATGCGTGGTCCCCTTATGCAGGGTTACCTGGGTGTCTCATGGTTCATGTATGGAGTGGGGGAGGTGGCAGACCATCTCCAGCAGGACCCAGGTCTCATCTTTCTGTCTGAAGTATAGCTCTCATTGTTTTGTTTTCAGTGTAATGAAACAGATGTGCTTGTTGTTTCCTCTAGCCATTTAGACCCATTTTGAATAAGCTCCATCACTCATGTTTTGGTGCAGTTGTACAACATTGGCAGTGAAGGCAATGTTGTACACAAAGACTGATCAGTTTGCTAGTGTTTCACAAGGAACAGTGACTAAAATGACGTCTGTACTTCGATTTTTTTAGGAAGGACATCCCTAATGGGGTCAGAAACTGTGGTCATCTGCTACGACTGTGACACTTGTACATTAGTGTGATATGTGAGAAAAAAAGGAAGAGCAACTGTTCCTCAGGTGACTGAGAATGTCAATGCAGGACCTGATCAGACTGCATTAGCAAGAATAGTCCGCTGACAATCACACAGAGGGATATAATAGTTGTTCTAAGTGATCACCTTTATCCTAAGATGAAATCTCTCTATCCTGACGGGTGTGGCCTCTTCCATGACCACAATGATCATCCATGTGGCCACGAGGAGTTAGTGAATGTTTTGATGAGAATGAAAATGAATGGATTAATATGCAATGGCCTTCACAGTCACCATATCTCAACCCTATGATGAACACCTTTGGAGATGTTGGACAGACTTATTATACAGCGCTCTTCTCCACCATCGTCAAACACAAGTGAGGGAACATCTGTAAGTATCTGTAAGTCACATTGTGTGGCACTGCTCTGTGCTTGTGGTCTGTGGAGGAAGCCAAACATCAGAGAGGTGGCTGTTGTGTTGTTGCTATACTTTGGGGTGATGAGTTTTTTTTATATTTCATGAAAATAATTATTTGAAATACTATAAATTATAGTTGAGTGTTTATATTACAATACTTATTTTATACATCTGTAGGACTGAAGGAAACACAACCATCTATTATTTTCCATAAACACGACAGCACTCCTTATGTGTTTCGATTTTGTTTGTCCATAAGAAGAAATCCGAAATAAGAAAACTGTTGGTGAATGAGGCCAAATGATCTGCCCTGTCTGATGACAAGGATGTGAGCCACGTAGAAAGCAGAGCATGTGACCACACTTATTTTGTATTTATGCCCATGAATGGACCTCAGTCAGCAGCGTTGGGCTTCCTTTGGTAGACTTGGCCTCTTTCTCATCTTTCTACTGTAAATCTGTCATTTCCCCTTTTATGTTTCAAACATCATTGATGTGTAGTTTCCCCTGGATTAAAAGCTTTGATTGGTAACCGTTTATGTTAAATATCAGTTAGGATGTGAATATCTTACTGTTTAACCCGCTGGGAGAAAGGCAAGCGTCTGGCCGGGCCGGTTGTCTGTCTATCACTGGACTACGGTATAAAGAATAACATGCCACCTGCATATTCACACCGAGCTGCTATTTTAAGTTCACCACAATCAGCATGTCTCAGACAAATCCAGAGAAGAAGTGCAGTGCAACGTTTGAATGATCATCGTTTGTCTATGAATTAGTCCAATCTGCTCTTTGCTCTATATACTCTTATTTCAACACTACTGTTGTAATAGATTGTCTCTCCGGCTCGATCCTGCTATTCCGCTGAGGAGATCATTGGTTACATGCGATAGCATCCCAAACAGTTGTTTGTCTTCCAGCATTTGTATAAAGGCTAAATTGGACTATTTTGGAATTTCCTGTCTCGATGTCTACTTTAGTTTGTGTGTTTTTCCTACTGAGATGTGTCTTCACTCCGAGTACTTAACCTCCCATTCTTGTCGAATTATTACACTTCCCCTCATGTGCAGGAATGGCCCCTTTCCATTTACCGTAAGGCTCTTTCTGTGCTCATAAAATTAATGTGGACATGAAAACTATAATAACCACATAACCAGTGCAGTGTGCAGCAGTTGGACCTTTACTGAATTTAGCTTTTGACTTACAACCAGCGGACTCTGGTACTGGTTGGGCGTTTCTCTTTGGGTAACATGGTCTGTATGTGCTTCCTGAATTATTTAACCTCCGGGACATTGTAAGGAGGAGGCACAGGTTTCAGATCTACTTTGGTTTTGAGCTCATCAATGGCCTGGGATTTAAAGGCAGATGAAAAGATTTGTAATGCTGAAAGGATTAGGGAGTTTGCAATTGCATTTTTGACAATATGCAAGAGATTGCAAGACTTAACTTCCTCAAAAAATGTGTATTTCCCTTGTGCATTTCATAACCGCGCTTTTTTTTCTCAACTTTACGATCCAATTTGAGTTTAAAAAGCTTTTATAACAAATTGTTACCATTGTATAATGTACCAGTTATTTAAGGCTTAGATGACTGCTTTGTGCTGCTTTCACTGCTGGTATTAAAACTCCGTCCTTGCCAGGAAGAGGATCCATTTATGAGAATGTGGCTTCTCAGCAGGGTCCTGTGGTTTTGTGTTTATGAAAACTGTTCCCCTGACATTCCTGTCCTTCTCATACCACCCCTCTAAGAGTGCTGCCACTCTGGGAAACTAGGCTCTCTCGGGCTGGCCCGCCACTCCAGCATCTAAAACTTAGTGTGGTCATTGTTATATTTAGACAGACCACTCTCCTCCCTAAGTTAATCTTAAGGCAGCAAGGACCGCAGGGTTTTCTCGGGCAAGGACAGATGCAAGGTGAGGTCATAGAGAACCCCCTTTCTCATGCTGTAGTTTGCTATTTCCTTTGGTCAAATGGTGGCAATCTTTGTTTGGTTGGAAATCTGTAGATTTGGGTGTTCTTGGTGAATCTGTGCTCTGTGTAATCAGCTGTGGAAAAATGATAAGGCAGTGTAACAGAGTGGAGCAGGGCAGAAAAGCTCCGTGGGGACAACGAGCTATTCTGAGCCTTGTGCTGTTCCCTCAGTCCACCTCTGGATGTTTCACCCCAGGGTCACGCAGTCTGTGTCACTGCTATTTTCTATGCATAAACACAAACACTAGCCGTACAAAAGAATCTGAGGGAGACAGAGGAAAGAGAGGCTCAGGCAGCAAGACGGACAATGAATCTCTTGTTATGGACACTGCGGCCAGTCATCAATGCTTCCCTGCAGTTTCTAGTGTCTTTCATTGGCCTAATTTGGTATCAGTCCTCTCCATGTTCTCAAGTTGAATTTCTAGTTTACATGGTCTCAGTGGGTGCTTCAACCTACTGACAGTAATTAGGTTAGCACACTGTCAAGCTGTCTACTTGGTTGGAATCAATCGGGTGTGGGGGGACAATGTCCATTGTAAAGGCATTATCACACCTGCAAAACACATGTTTGGCAGCACGGGGCTTTGAGTTTTTCCTTATTGTATTGAGTAGGGCTGGCTGATATAGTGGAAAAATGTCTGACATATTTTCTGCCTCCAAACAGTTCCTGTTGTTGCGTCTGTCACTAGTTCTGCATGCGGGAGCATCAACCGCTTTTTTTTAACGCAAACCATGATATTCCCCTGAGGCCTAATGGACTGTTTTTTTTTTGTCTAAACCAAACCAAACTGAAACCGTAACATTGTCACAACATAAAACATCCTTATTTTTCCAACAATGACTTGTCATTAATTGGGAAGATTAATCTGAAAAATACACCTGATAGTTTTTGGATCACTCGTAGTATCAGACCAGGCTCGGGGTTTGTTCATGCAACTCATGATATTTATCATGTGCTTCCCATTTAATCTTGTTATATGAAACTCTTGAACATTTCTTCTAATAGATGAAGTGATGGTTGTTCATGTTGCCATCTTTTTACCGTTCTGGCTGCAGTGAACAGGTGAAAGATTCCTTGAATTTAATGATTGCCGATTATTTGAAACATGCATGGAGACGGCAAAGAACTATAAAATTAAGTAGGACGGCTTGTTACATGCATTTATACATAATCAGTCTCCCTCTCTGCACCAGAGCCTAAAGCTTATAGTAATTGAGTCTGAGCAGCTTAATGATCTCCACCTGGACCTCATACCTTCCTTTTAAAGAACAGGATGTTTTTTGGACATCTCACACCCTCTTATTTTTCCCTTTTTATTACATGTGTTATTTTGAAACAAATCAACTTTATGTTGGGATGAACAAAAGTCCAAACGACTAAATATCTCCTCTTCTTGCTCTGCCTAAAAGTCCCTGATGAACGTTTTGCTTCATGTGAACAAAAGATGTGTTGAGAGTGACCCTAGTCTGTAGTTCAAA
>CAAKHC010019474.1:63589-76899 GCA_901007825.1 Macroramphosus scolopax | reverse complement strand
GGGGGGGGGGGGGGGGGGGGGGGGGGGGGGGGGGGGGGGGGGGGCTCACATATATGAAACTACAAGGCAACGCGGGAAGAAGTAATAAAGCTCATGTGTTGGACTATTAGAAGCATTTACACAGATTCCTACCAACAGTCCCGGGGTGATGGGACGCAGCCAGAGACGATCACTCAGCTTCTTTAACTGCTGCAAAGGAATCATTGGCTCGTTTTAACTGAAGGTTTCTCTGTTCCCTCTCTTAGGCAGCAGGCCCTCTTTCACGTACTAGCAGCCTACTCTGTGTACAACACGGTAAGTAGGTTTATGTTTGTGTGTATACATAGAACGGAGGAGACCTGCATACACGGACAGCACCGACATAACGGCACATTTGCGGCGCAACAGTTGCGCGTCCATTGAGTGTGTTATTTTTCTATAGCAGAGAACAGATCAGGCACTCTGAACCCGTCAGTTCTTGTGCTTGTTTACAGCCCTGGGTGACATATTTTATTTATGATCATGATTCAGCCTGGATGTACAGCAACACACTGTAACAGTCAGAGAATGTAGTGACATGAAGATTTGACTGAGGCGTGGATCAGTCCTGGAAATATCTCTGTAATGGTTTACATGAACCCTGAATCCAGCTCTTATAGCCTGATGTTATTAATCTGATTTAAACATTCATAACATATGAATAATCCTGCATATAGAGATGAACTGCAGATATCCACTTCCTCCAACTGCACAAAAATAAAGCCAAAATATCCCGGACACGGATGCTGCCAGCTTGAGTTGGTGACTTATTTTGGCAGCAGAACTTGTGCAATGATGATCACGAGATGGAGCTGTGGTATTGAGGTTCATCCCACTCAAACACAAGCAATCATTTTACTGCAGATCAACTGATTTTACGGACCTAAAGGTTTGTAAAGTTGCTGTTTCTCCTCTCTATATTCTTGCATATAATTCCCCACTCGTTCACACCGAGTGAATATCAACTATGATGTCACACTGCCCCTTTATGGGATACATTATCAGCGTAGAAAGAACCATATAAATGACAAACATTTCTGTCATTCTGCTGGCTTCCAGTTGGATGAGGTCTGTTGTCTCTTTATTTACCGTCTGTGAAATAATCTGTTTCTAACTTCAACATCTGAGCAGGAAATATCTGTGTCAGAACATTTTACAAAGACACAGTGAAAGTATGTTTTCATGTGTGTTGCCCAAAGATTGCCGCCATCTGGAGCGGGTTGAAACGCTGCCATCTAAAGACCGACTCTTCACGGAGACACGCTCGGCTCATCTCGGCTCACACACACACACAAACGCAGACAAGGTCGTTTTTTCCCCCCTGATTGGGATGTGCAGTCGGTTCCTGTGTTTGAGCCAAAGGAAACGGGCATATGCTGTTCTCTTTTTCCCACTTCCCTCTTCTCACACACTGCTCGTAAGAAACTGGGTCAGTGGGAGAGCACGAGAGGGAAAGAGGGAGGGGGGGGATGGAGATGGGGAGGGGGTGTGTTTGTCCTTTCGCCTATGTGATGGTAGAGAAGAATGTGGAGAATGTTGAGTGTAAACCTCAATGCAACCCTAATTCAATTTCCTATTTATTGCCTTTAAAGGACACTTTGGATGGTCCACAATAAACGGGCCTCAACATGGACACATGGACACATGGCCCATGTTTTCTTTGGTTCTGTGCATCCTGCCGCTCTGTTCCGTGTAAATGGTTGAATCAATGTGCAGTCAGATTGGCAGTAATTCAAGCTGAAGACATGACATCGCATGTACGTTTGACTTGAGTAAATATTTGAACAAGCTCTGTAGAGATGTTTATAATATCGTAGCAGCAGTTCCAGTCTGTCTGTGTCTCCTTGAGTGCGATACACCACACACACACATCCACATCAGACGTTCAGGTGCTCTCCAACCCTCATCTCTGTACTTGTGTGTGTGTGCTCTATTGAATTATGAATAATTCCTCTCATTTGCCAATTCGGTTTAATTGAACTGCCCCCCCCCCCCTCCTCTGTTCCCAGGAGGTGAGCTACTGCCAGGGGATGAGTCAGATCGCAGCCATCTTGCTCATGTACCTGAATGAGGAAGACGCCTTCTGGGCTCTGTCCCAGCTGCTCACCAACAGCAAGCACGCCATGCATGGTGAGACAACACAGGAAGTGAAGTATTGTATTTGCATTAGAAAAGTAGACACATTTTTGGGGCTAATTCGGTTGCCATCTTCCATGTTCCAGGGCTCTTCATCCCAGGTTTTCCCAAGCTGCACCGTTTCCAAGCCCACCACGAGCGGATCCTTTCTAAAATGCTGCCCAAACTGAGGAAGCACCTGGTGGGTTTGTATATTCATCTCTGCTAAGAGGCTCTCGGGCTGCGGCTCATTTAATTGGGTCATTTCTCATTGCCTGATTGATTTGTGCTGTAAAAAGTGAACCGGTCTAAGAACTGAGATTTATAACCAAGAGCAGCTGCAGGGTGATTTCCCAAAGAGACTCTTCCTTATTATTTTTTTTTCCCTGCAGGACAAGGAGCAGATGACAACGGGGATTTACACCACCAAATGGTTTCTCCAGTGTTTCATTGACAGAGTGAGTCTGGCTTGATTTCCTCAGCTCCAGCATGAACGTTCCATCTCGCCTTCATATGTCGTCTTGTACTCAGCATTTAAACTCATCAGTGTATCATAGCGTATCCCCTTACTCTCCTTTCCTACCCCATAGAGGTGTGCTTTATTATGTATTAATGAGACTGACTCTGCTGTTGTGTGTCTTACATAACAGACCCCCTTCACCCTAACCCTGCGTTTGTGGGACATCTACATACTGGAGGGAGAGAAGCTGCTGACTGCCATGGCTTACACAACACTGAAAATACACAAAAGTGAGTATGTACTGTCCCGGATGACTCAGGGACACCAGCTTCATGCCCGTGGCTGCTGTTGCGTCACAAATGAGTTGTTATTTTACCGCACGCTACCTCTTGGTTGGCTGCTTCCTACCCGGATGGTTTACATAATGCAAGTGGCCGGTTGCTGTGGAGAAGAATCCAAGGCTGGCTCTTCATTGGACGATTCATTGGATGATTTGATGGGCTGCTTTTATAGTTATTTTAAAGCTGTGTCACAGCAAACAAGATGATGTTCTTCACCACCTATGCAGAGGTGACGTTCCCACTGACCTCACAGATCAGCGCCACCCGTCCTGAGTTAACCTGTATCCCTCTTCTGTTTCGTGTGTGTCGTCCAATCAGAGCGCCTGCTGAAGTTTCAGTTGGAGGAGCTGAGGGAGTTTCTTCAGGAGCAGATGGCTGTTTCTTTTTTCCTGCCCGATGATGAGGTGGTTGAACAGTTGCACGCTGCCATGTCTGAGTTACGCAGTAAAAAGCTGGACCATCCTCCCGCAGGTGCAGTTAATTTCATGCAAACTTATATTTCCATTATGTTTAAACTACATTCAGATCTTTGCCTGATGCATCACTGTCTCATTGTTCCTTTGCTGATGCATTCCATGTCTCTTATTTCCTTTTTTTAGCCAAGTCAGAGGAGTTCCCAAAGATACCTCTGGGTCTAGAGAGACCTGTTGTCCGACTACCTCTGCAGCCTGACTCTCCTCTGGAGGTCAAACTAGACCTGCAGCTCCACAGCCAGCCCAATGTTGAGGTGCCAGAAACAGAAAGCCTCACCCTAGACCAGACCCCGTCTCCTGCTGAGCCCCAGGACTCAAGAAGCTTCGGTGGGACAAACACACCAATTTTGGCTTCACCTGACCCGGTTGTAGAGCACACACAAGAAACACCACCTCCTATAAAGCCTTGTAGAGCGCCGCCATTGCCCCCAAAAGCAGAGAAACTTAAGACACGATTCGTTGGAGATGGGAAAGAATCTGTCCCGGAGGTTGGAGGGAAGCTGGATATCCAGCCTGGAGACCCAAAGGAGACCAAGGAGGAGCCTGCAGATTGGCCTCCCCCCTATGAGCCCCCTGCTTTGGATGCTCTTACAATGCATGCTGAGGAAGAGATTTTGGACCTTCCCGATCTGCCACCTCCACCATTATTTGACCCCGCCCAGAATGACAAAATGCCTGTAGACTTTCAATCACCATGTCTGGAGGCTGCGACTGATCTCCAGATCCAGCTCCCCTCTCCGTCCCGGCTCACCGCATCGCCACTGGTCACTCCAACAAAGCCATCTCCAAAACTACCCCCAAAGCCCTGCATATCTTTTGACCTCTCCCAGAAGAAAACTCCTTCCTCAAAGACATCCCCGCCCCACGCTCTGACAGTATCCTGCTCCTCCTCTCCCAGGCTGGTTCCCCCAAAGCCAACCAAGTTCCCAGTGTCTCTCTATGTCCCGCTGTCTGCGGGAGACAGACGTCCTTCTAACACCTCCCAATATGATAACCTGTCTGAAGCCGATGAGGACGACCGCTATTTGGAGAGGCTGCTAGCCTCCACACCTGAAGAGACTCATAGCATGCACTGCAGTCCGCCGCCTGTCATCGACCGAGATTATGACCCTGCTCTCTACCCGCTGCCTCCACCTCCAGAGTTTATACCCTCTTCCCCTTCTCCTATTCCTCCGTCGCTGTGCGCCCTCCCCAGTTTGCCCCAGGAGCCAGAATACGAAGGAGAGGACAGCTGGGTGGAGGACTCAATCGTGCCCCCTCCTCCACCCAGCTTTGCCGACAGACTCTCTCCCTTCCAGTGCAGCACTGGCAACTGTTCCGACACAGACAGACCCATCTCCCCCACCAGTTACTCTAAGCCTTTCTCACGGGGCCCCAGGGATTATTCTGCCTTCCCAGCACCCCTGTTGTACACCAGGTCTCCCCCAGGCCACTCCAGGCCCTCAGGACAGTCTGCAGTGGGGGTGCCCCTGGTCCGATCCAGCCCAGACTTTTGCCGGCTGCCTCCAGGTGCACAGCAGCTTCCCAAATCAGTGACCTTTTGAAGATCCCACGAATGACTCACGTGTTACTGATCGTACCAGTATGATTCAGAGTTTGTGTTATGCTTGATTCGTTTTTAAAGCCATTTAAGGGTTGAAAGACCTTCACAAAAGCCAGTAGCTCTCCAGTGTGTCAACGTTTTGTTTTGTTTTGTGTATAAAAGGACTATTTTATTTGATATGTACAGATTTCGATGTTACTTGCACCTTTTTAATAAGGGCAGTTATCTTCTTTGAGTGTCCAGCTCCAAACTGCTGTTTTTTATTACTCCTGCTGCACAAAAAGTGAGCGTATTAACTTTCCCGCTCTTGTTATCGTCGCGTGAGACCAGATCAAGTTTTCAAATTGAAGCATGTTATCACAATTTGTATACAGAAATAAGCTTCTAATACCAACATTGCTACAAGTCCAGTGAGTTTAATCTGTTACAACGAAGTGTCTTAACCTGATCGCAGTGCACTGAGGGCAGCAACTCTTAACACAAGGGCTTCTGAAGTTGCCCAATAAGGTCATCTTTGCAAAAGCACCCAAAGCCTGTACATTTATACTGCCTTCAGGGCGACCAGTGAGCCGGCTCACACATGTAAACTGTATTTAGGAACTTTCATATGACACTGTTTATTTACTGTATCTGCGGGTCAGTGGACCACAAAGACCAGTTGGCACCAAAGCAGTCTGCTAGTAGCAAAAGTTGACCGCTTCATTTGTTTCTATTTAATTATTTCTTAGGTCATTTCTAAGCAATAGTGAAATGTACATACTGTACATGTGTCAAAGTTATGTTGGAAAAACGAGACTAACATGAAGATTTAAGGATTGTCCACACAGGGAAAAGGTTTATTTATGAACAGTGTCGCCATCTAGCGGTCAGACTTGTTACAGATTGATCATTTGATTTGCTCCCAAAGGAATTACATTCAAGCACAGATGCTCTTTGTTAAGACGCTTTCAGAGGAACTGGTCCTGGTGCTACCTATAATACAAATTAATGAATGTGCAGTTGTTTTCTACATTTTGACGGGTGACTTTAAAGACCTACGGATACAAACTCAAACATTAGTCCAATATTTGCTGAATAAATCAAAGCAAAGTGTTTTTTTTGATATGCACAACCATATTTTAGAAGCAAAGCAGTGTTTATTTATTTTAACTGTTCAGAGCAGAAGTTTGTGTGCAATGCAAGTTGAGCCATATTCTACCTAGAGTGAATGGAGACCTCCGCCAAGGCCTGTAGCCCCTGACAAAGTATTTTATTACATGAGATCGGAGTTTTAACACTTCATCAAATCCAACGCGGTAATAATAATCATGGATAATATGTTTGAATTACTTTTTAAAAAAAAAGACCCATGCAATATTTCTGGAGACTTAGCAAAAGATGCTTTAACCTGCGAGGCTAATGAAACGTAATTCCTGGATCATCCCGTAATCCAACAACCTTTCTGAAAGTCGTCCAGGTAGTTGTTACATAATCCTGCTGACAAACAATGAAGACATCCCCACCTTGGCGGAGGTAATAAGGACCTATAGTTAAACATGTTTATATATGTTGTTTCACTCAGTTCTATATCACATTATGTAACGCGTCTGAACATCAGCTGTTTTTTTTCTGCACTGATCTTTATTATTATTACTGAGAGTTTTCGCTATCCAGCTGTTTTCTAATGAGGTTGCAGTTACTGCTAAAACGTGTTTTCATATAAGGAAGTGATGTTAATGGATGGTTAGTAGTTTGTTCACGAACTTTGGTCTAAGTTGAGTGTTGATGGACATGCAGGTATGTTGGGCTTGCTGGATCACTGTCATGAATGTGGTTGACATCAGTGACGCCGGGCTCAGACCAAAGCTTTTGTACATGTCTGCAGCTACTGAAGAGTTTTATAAAGAAATGAACCTCTGAAGTCTGTCTTCTTTCCCCACAGAGAAAAAACCCTGGTGCCATTTATTTATTGCATAGTGTTACTGTACATCACTGAGGTTCCAGTTGTGCAAAGGCTTTCCACCGAATGTTAACAAACGAGCAAAGGCGGTTTCAAACGTAAGACTTCAAAAGCTTTTACGCGTCATTAAGAAGGCAACAATTCCCATTAGTATTAGTAAGTATATGAGCTGTACTTCATTCACCCAGATTGTCTCAAAGGATTGGATTCTTACAATCCTTAGAATATAATGATTCCTAAATTATACACACGTACCTGTTATTCATCTTTTTAAAAGTGAACAAAGCCAACTTCATAAAAATACTATATATGTATATATATATCACTTTCAAACATAAAGTTTTAACTATTATGCTTTTGCATAGACTTTGATGGCTTTCAAAAATAGATGGTTACATTCATGTAATGTTTCAGATCACACAGTTTGTATGAGACAAAATGCTAATCCGTACCGTCGCTCTCTCACCCAGAGCAAACACACATCAAAAGACAGATTACACATATACGAGACAGACAGTTTGTCCATAACTTCCCACTTGCAGTGTGAGTATCTGATTGAATCTACATTCAGCTTCAGAACAGGGACGAAGCTTCTGCAGAGGGTGTGTTGACTGATGAGTCACCATTTCCAGTTAGCTCCAGCTAACTACCAGTCTGGTCAGAGGAGCCACGAGTTGGGTGTACAATCAAATCCTTCAAATCCTGAGCTGACTCATGAGGTTAGAGAGCGAGCTGACACTGTCCTTGAGTTTGGAGTCTTCCTCCGCTCCCAGAGACACTCCTGCCAGGCGTGTTGAACCACTCGACCCGAGCATGCACGGCAGGCTGAGGAACACCTCTGCACCGATGCCACCCCAGCCCTAAAGCAAGCAGAGACCACAGATGAAAACCAGGTTAATAGGTCTGTGTGTCAAGTTAATACGATTTTACTGAAACTATACAGATACATAGATGACAGAACCTCCCCTCAGTTCAAGCACCGGTGTTACTGACTTCATTCAGACATGGAATACATAAGATACTTTGAAAGAGGAGGATTAATAATGTTTGGTAGTGAGAGGTGCTACCTGGGCCAGCGTGGAGATGGAGTGGATGTTCTTCTTATCTGTCAGGATGCTGTTTGTGATGTCAGCAACTGACAAACCGACTGACCATGAACGCTGGCCTCGATTCTTCATGAGGTCAAACGCTCTGCAAAAACAGAAATATTTACTTTTAAACGTCGAATTTGAATGGAAAGTTGATCAAAGAGTGACCAAGGAGCGATACCTGACTGTGTTTATTTACTTTTTATATATTCCTATAACTTGTCAATAATCTCAGATACATTAGATTCAGCTACAGAGTCTTCAAAATACCAGATTAGACCATCTAAATCCTCAGCTCAAGGAATAAAATAATAATCCATGGCTGTACCTGTCCAACACTGGTTTGGTGGAGCTGGATCCTGGAGCGATCTCTGACTGCACACTAGAGCTCAGCCCAGTGTTGCCCATCACGGCAACTGCAAGAGGAAAAGCACTGGCGATCTCGGTCACATGCATCATTAAGAAGGAAACGAGACTAACAGGTAGAGCAGCATTACTTAATAAAATAAAACCACAACAAATACAAGGCAGGTGATCAAACAATGCCCGCAGATTAAAGAATCAGGGGGTAGAGAAGAAGAGAAAAACCAGCGGATTCACCATGATGATTAATGCAACACAAAGCCGTCCATCTGAATATTTCATTGATCCTTTCTGGCTCACCTTTGTTGTCTGAAAGTTCTCCGATGACCCAGGCATCATTGTGAATGTTTAGGTTAATATCCAGAATGTGACTGAGTCGCTTCGCGTCAAGATTACACCCTGCTCCGATGACGTGCGATGGCGGCAGGCCGCTCTGCCTCCAGGCAACATGAGTCATGATGTCCACTTGAAAAAGAGCACAATGAGAATAAAGTTGACATGATTGAGCAGAGCGGTCCGGTTTTTCAGGGTAGGAGACTGTGGCATTACTGCCGACCTGGCTGAGAAGCAATGAGCATCACTGCGTTGGGGCTGAGGCGTGCCAGGTTTGGAATGATCCCTCTGTATAAGTCGACGTTAGTCTGAACCACGCTCACATACGACTGCTCGCTGCTCCATGCATTTGCAGTCACTACAACGACCCTGGAACCTGCAGAGGCAGACAAATCTAGAAGAGGAGAGGCAAAGTGTCACCAGTCAGCGATCAGATCAGGACAAACGAGACAGCTGCGTTAACTCTGACGCTCCTCAAGCTGAGCACAAAACAATGCAAGACGTGTACATAGTGTGTGACGGTGCAGAAAGTGACGCACCTCGACACACTTCCACTTTCGGCAGGCTGAAAATCTCCAGGTCTGTGCTGCCGCCCTTCGTGGAACTCTCAGCCACATCAATGAAAACAAGTTTGTCCACTTTACACTTGAGAGAAACAGAAGAATTTGAATTTAACAACATGACAAAAACATTGACCTATTCAACGTCAATTACAATCTCTGACATATCATGTGATTACCTTAGCCAAGATGCTCATCACTGATGCCATCCCTAAATCTCCTCCCCCGATAACTGAGACCTTGTCGGTCGGCCGATCATGGTGTCGGATTCCTCCTGAAATGGGACATCAGTTAAGCTAATAATTGCAAGTAGGTCTTTGATCATTGATCATAGTTGCATATCAAATGAAGCACCATCATTGATCTGGAGATTAGCAACAAATGCCAGAAGCGCATGGGGATCTTTGTTGTCTCCTGTGGTCTTTGAGGACAGTGGGGGGACATCCTGAAACTTGGCTATCATCTCGTTTAGAAGACTCACTACGGATGACTTGGGCTGTTCCAAAGTAAAAAAAAACAAATAGTTAAGAACACAATCTTCTAAGAACTTAGTCTGGCAATAAGTACAAATTCTTACATAGTCCCAGTTGTGCAGCCCCGGTAGGTGGATCCGGCCCCCGGCGTCGACGTGCTTGCCCTCTCTGATGATCATGTCAGCTGTAGGCCTCAAGAGGGAAATGGGAGGAGTGAAAGGGAACGAGTCCATCAGCCACAGCTGGATGGGGAAGTTGTAGGATCGGCCTTTTAAGATAAGAGTGGCTGCCATCAGTACATAATAATGACACCGTACAGAGTATGATTTAATAGAGTCTGTCATCACATGTCAACTACCTTTCAAACACGAGGAGTATTCAGACAAACCTCACCTTCATACTGCACAGGGAGGTTACCAATTAATTTCAGGAGGTCTTTCTGGGTGCCGTCATTGAATGCTGAAATTCATAAAGGATGCAATCACTTTTCAGCAAGACATAACCGTGATGTGCATGAGAGGAATGTGGACAGTGGGTAAAATACACATGAAGTTTGCTTTCCTAAAAAAAAACTGACTCACTGTATGTGCCTGTGTATGGCTTCATCCCAGGGAAGACGCGATAGATCTTCTGCAGCTCCTCCACTGCAACATCGTGGAATTTGTACTAATATGGGGGGATAAAAGCACAGCATGTTTAAGAATGTCTGTTTACATAACTTTCTTTTATCAACTGAAGCTGTGGACAACATGTATAATCTGCGCTGCATTTAAGATATGATGAAGCAGCCAATGACTTCACATTAGCGTCCTGGATCACTTTTTGAGAGTTTTATTTATGATTTTGTTGTCAGTTAGAAGCAGCCAATGTAGTGATTTGTACTGTGATTAATACCGACATGACAGTCTACCACTGGGTTTAAGACAGAACACTTGTCTTCGGCTGACATTGACTCAATTTCCCTGTTTTCCACGTTGCCCCGGGATGTTAGGAGTAACAGAGCTGGTTCATCCAGTTGTTGATGCTTGACAGCGGCTAGCTTGTTATGCTAATAGGTGTTCTATCGAAATCTGTTCCCTCATTAAATGATGTTCTCATGCTAGACCTCCGTAGTTAGGGTTCGGACTGAGATTAGGCGTAGCTTTAGTTAGGTGAAAGATAAAACATAACTGGGAAACAATTATATATTATATATAGGTGAGAAATAAAACATAACTGGGAAACAATTCGGCACCGGCATCGTAATTATATTCGCCGGTGTTATATAATATATATTCATGTATAAATGTCTAAAGGTTAGTGGTGTTTCATTACTAACCTTGGAGAGGATCCGTTGTATTTTTTCCGAGCGAAGGTCCATCTATCGAAGTACAGTAAAAAGTCACGTTTCTTATGGATTCTTTGCTCCTGTCGGACTTCATGAACAAACTTCCGCAAACTTTCGAGAATAGATCGGGGAATGAAAAGCTCCGCCCACTGGATATCCAAGTACGGCAGTCGACAGGGGACAAAATGCGCAACCACCATCTAACGTTGACGTAACTATAAGACAAATAACTACATCCTTAAAAACATCAAGTCACGACGATTCTGCCACCAATTTAAACTAGTTTAAACTAATTTAAACAAATGTATTCCACACAGTATATAGCACAAAAATGATACTTCATTGCTTTCATGTAGAAGCAAAAGTCAAACTAGTTGATGGTGTCCAAGTTCTGTATATATATGCTACTAAGATTGTCATAGTCCGAGAACACATTCAAATACAAACCTTAAGCAACAATTTCTTTCAAAATTAGTTTAAAGAGAAACACAGAAAACAAGTTGGGATGTTTCCTGCATATTCAACTGACTTTACAATCAAATTGTGTGTGAAATACACTTTTCTTCTCAAAAATAGCATGTTGTTAGCACTTGACATTGTATGAATTGTTAGTCTAAAAAAAAAAATCACACCATTCATATTCATATGCCACATTGATGCTCAGTTCCTTTAAGAAATATGTGACGAATGACAGTGTACAGTCTCAAAGGTGGTAATAAATAATCAAACTTTAAATTACAGCCAAATGCCTATATAATCTGTGGATAATTTGTTTTACAGGTGTTTTGATATGCACTTGAAATAAAATTCATCTTCCCAAGTTCTTGAGTGTCAATGTGAAGCGTCATTCAATCTCGTTTTTGTCTAAAGAAAGGGAGAGACTTGAAAAGAAAGCAACAGGACCAGGGTGTAGCAAGGTGGACAGTCACTTGGTGATTCTCTTCTCATCACAACAGTTAAAAGGGCTTCAGTTCCGTTTTTTCCTCTTGACATTGTTCCTTTTAATCTCCTCTTCCTCTTTCCTCTCCTCTTCCAGATCTTCTTGCACAGCCAGTCTCAGGCTAATGTTGCGAGGTAGAAAAGAGAACATGAGGTTCAGATGGTACGTATGACGGCTCAAGCGAGACAAAGTACATTTGAACCGTAAATGACTGAAGTTTATTTTCATAGTAACTTACCTCCTAGCCTCTTCTTTCTGCATATCTCTCCAGCTACTCTCCATGAATGTCAGTGCATAGTCACTCTCATCCCTGTATCTGTGAGAAATGAGAGAATTTATTTTTATGGATTTTGGTTTAAGAAACAATGAAACGACTTAGAACCAGAATATATGAAAACAACCCTTACTTGGATCGATCATAGCCAAAGATTTCCTTGATGTGTTTGGAAATTTCATCCCGCCCTTCATCAGCGTCGTCGATAAAATCGTCCATTTCTGAGTCGTATTCATCTTCCTCATCCTCATATTTTCTTTTGTATGCTGAGGTGATAGGTGGTAACATTGTACCTGGATGATAGATAGAGAAATTCACTTATTGGCCTTTGCTAAACAAAATATAAATGTGCTTTATCAAGAGGGCATTTAGCCTTTTTTGCGGAGCAAAGAAATTGAAGAGCCATCAAGCTAGTCCTTCGAAGAACGATTACTTCAGCCATACGTGAGTTTATAGAGTGAATATCATACTAGAACACAAATGACATTAACTATTTTTGGTTTATCTCTGTTAAGAAGGTTGATGCTCTTTGACCCAGGAATAATGACAAAGGCTGCAGATTGTTGCTGACACACTTCGTTCAGTCTAGTAAACAACCCGTCTCCCTGGAGTACTGATTTTACTGCTACAGCCCGTTTACAAAATACCAGCGGCTGTTTGGTATAATTTACTATATCGTTGTGCGAAATGCAAAAACTGTATGACTGGTTTCCTGCTGTTTATCGTAATGTGTTGCATGAGTGCCAAAATGAAGGGCTTAATGCTATGACGATAGACACCCCATCAATAGCAGTCAGAAGATATTTGACGGTTTCAAATACATTAAATGCAAATGCATGATGATGCAAAAGAAATACATTAAGTTCAGTTGCATGATCGAACCCCAAGCTTTCTGCCTTTCGGGCTCATAAACAGCCTGTATATATCTCTTGATAAGGGAGCGTGCAACCAGGGACAGGCAAACAGCCAATCAATCATTTAAGAGGTGTGTTCTTTGGGTGCCCCAATGACATGTGATTCAAGAACATGTGATTCAAGATGTTGGTCAGTTCACCTCGAAGTT
>CAAKHC010019474.1:37196-51331 GCA_901007825.1 Macroramphosus scolopax | reverse complement strand
GCACTTTACATTTCAAAACAAAATCTCAAAGTGCTATAAAACATGTTAAAAACAGCAAAGTAGTTGTACAACCAACGACACGGGAATACAAAGAAGAACATTCAGTAAACAGGCATTAAAAACATGATGAAACACGTCAGGGGCATCAAACGTACTCATCAGAAAGCTTCTGGGAAAAGGTGCTTCTTAAAAGACTCTACAGACTGTGGTGCCCTGAGGTGGTCGGGGAGGGCGTGTCAGCCTGGGGGCCTCAAACCCCCAGATGTGGATCCGTGGGGGTCTGAGGAGGTTTGCAGTGGAGGAGCGGAGGGTTCGTGAGGTGGTCTGGGGGGGTGAGAAGATCCTTGATGTGCTCTGAGAGAGATGGGACTTTATCAGGGCTGTGGGGAAAGGGTCCAGGGAACAGGTGGTCGGTGCTCTCAGCCTCTTGCCGTGTGATGGTATTGAAGCAGCATAGAGGTCGGGCAGGTCCAGGATGTGGCTCCACAGTCGGGGTGGGTGTGGTGGGACAGCTATGGAGGTGAGAGCGAATATTGTTCACTTTTTTCTTAAAAAAGGTGATGAAGTCATTGCACCTCTTCTCTGTAGCCTCTGAGTGTGGTGGACTTGGGGTTTCAGCAGGTGGTCGACAGTGGAGAGAAGGTGTTCAGAGTTTCCGGGGTTATTGTTTATGCTGTTGGAGTAGAGTTTGGACCGTGCAGCACTGAGGGATTTGCCGTCAGCCTTCTGGTGCTCTCGATAGGCTGGTTTGTCAACAGTTCAAGGACACGCCCGGCTGTCCTGAACTCCCGCAGCTCGCCGGTGTACCTGAGGTGTACCAGGGTGGGCATGGAGATCAAGAAGACCACTCAGAGATGTGTTGTAGAAGTCTACTGACTCAGGGGCTGATGGAAGGTCAACAGAGGTCGCAGGACCAGCGGAGATGTGGTGGAGATCCTGGATGAGGGCGTCTGAGTCGATGTTCTTCAGGTTGTCGACAGGAATGTTTAAGTCACCAAGAATTCTGACATTTTCAGAGGTTGTGCAGAGGGAAGTGAGTGAACCTCTTCAGATGTCCACATATATGCACGTTTTCTGGTTTGTGTGTGTGTGTGAACGTCAGAGGCAGAATCAAAGCCTACAGTGCTGTGAGTGAGTGAGTGAGTGAGTGAACACACTGCTGGATGTCTTCAACTATTCTCCCGACGCTCTTCAACCTGAGTTCCGACCCATCGCCCCGTTTGAACAACCTCTTTATGTGTTTTAAAATCATCCCCTGAATATCCTGCACTCTCTGTTAAGGATGACTTGTATGTATTTGATTGGGTTCATTCAACCCTTGTGACATGTAAACTGGCCTCATCGTGAGTATTCCCACGCCTCCTCTTCTCTTTACACATAACAAGCATCTGTCTTCAGTTATAAGATTAATACCACTAACAAGTTGCACGCTGCAAATAATACAATTCACTGCAGATGAACACCGAGTGTTAATGAACCTGAGGAAAGGGACGGCTTCTGCTATATTGTGCTGTATATAAAACAAACTGACCCGTGTTGTGGGTCCACTGGAGCTGTCGGTGAAACACCCACCAACGCACAAACAGAAAACAAACACGCTGAATGTGTGTTGATCACCTCAGCCACCATGACGGCTCTGCAGGCAGACCGCGGTGTTGACAAGGTTTGTTTCAGCACTCACATAGACGACAGAGTTTGATCAGGGCAGCAGCACTTTTCCTTGAAGCTTCTGTTCCTCATTCTTCTTTCGGCCTGTCAGCGATCTTATCGGACAGACAGACGCTTCTGCTTTGTCAGATAGAAGAGCTTCATCAGTCCTCGTCAGTGGTTCTCAAAGTGGAGACATCATGGGTCCTCCAGGGGGTTAAAGGGGCCCCCAGCAACAGGGAGAATCATTTATTCCCACTGTAATTCATCCATAAGTGATCCAGTGACAACATACCTGATGGTTCCTACACTTTGTTATAAAACATGAGTCAGTTTGGGGATGTGAAACAGTTTGAGAACCACTGAGACCACTTGACCTCCGTTCCATGTTTTAATTAGTCTGATCAGCATCCTCCTCTGCGGGACTCTTTGTACGCTGATGACATGTTCTGTCAACACTTGATGTAAACATTTGTGCTAGTTTGCATTTGTCTCCTGCCTGAAACAAGCCTGAGTGCTGCTCAACATGATGGGTTCAGTAAGTCTTACTCATCCTAGATTGAGACTAGCCGGTCCCAGTACAGCCAGGCTGAATATTCCACGTATTCCCCTCTGGCTGCTTTAAGCAGTGGTACCATGGTGTGTTCGCAGAATCGAACCCCCGGCGTCCTCCATGGCCCCTCTACTCAGTGTGGGCAATTTATGTAAGCACCACTTTCTTTGTCCTCTGCCACATGAAGCCTGCTGACTTTTGTTCTTATGTCCTCGTGGAGACGTGCCAAAAGGCTTTTCAAGTATTTCTGAGGTTATTTCTGTTGGCCCACCCACACTCTGAAAGATTTCCATGACTTTGGGGGTTGCTGCTCTGAGTGAGAGATAAGCGGTGGCCTGCAAGAACATAATCTCACATACGGTTTGGAGTCAGAGAGCTGCCTGTTAATCATCTGGAGGATGATGTTCCCTTCAGTTCTCCTTTTACTTCCACTTGGGCACAGACAACCGAAGCAAACAGGAAACTCATCTACATTAGTGAACATTAGAACCCTCTCATGTGTCCAACCCTTTTGTTCTGCTGGGGTCGATGGTACGGGAGCTCCTCATTAGGAAGGAGGTCACTGTCCATCGATACTGTAGCTGGAATCAGGTGAGGAGGTGCAACATGACACACGGTGGAAGACTCCCGTCCATCGTTAGCTGCCATCCTGTCCCCCACAGATGGCAGGCCGGCAGGCCGGCAGGCCACCGGGCGCATCCCTTTACCTCAGCCTGTCAACAGCCCTGTTGTTCTGAGCTTTGTGTGCGCACACAAAAGGGACCTGAGAGCTGCGCGAGGCCGGTCTGTCCAGCACTGCGAGTAATGAGCCAGAACCAGCAGCTGATGATGTAGAAGAGGTCCGCGGCTCCACCTGGTCCTCCCAATACGCTTCCTTCTCTTCCTCTTCGCTGCTGCCTGTCTCGTGATCTTTTGCTGTTAACAAGTTCATTCTTGCTGTTGACATTCAGAACATGAAGCTGTAAAGTTTGCATGCACACGACAAGTAAATAACTCCTCCGTGTAAACACTCTTCTACAAAGGTGGGGTGTTGTTACTACGACTGACAGTCCTCCAGGCAGAGCCTCCAGGAACTGTGTACATCAATGCCCCCTCGTCTCTGTGTGATATTAATCTGACGCTATTAAGTGCTGCACTTTTTTTGTACTCGCCAGTCAATCTCTCCTGAAATCTAGCAGCTGTAGTATTTAACAGAAAAAAGGATTGTTGTGTTCTGAATCCTTTTTCTTTCTTCCCTTTTCCTGTAAGACAGAGAACAGACGTTCCTGTTCTGATGTTGATTGTTTGAGCACATGAAAGCGACGCGGCGTCGAGTATCAGCATATTTCTTTTAAAGAGGCATTAATTACTCTTGAAGTATTACAAACCTTCATGTATTCTTTTATTCTCAGAAAGACGGCCTGTCACTTTAGAAAAAGCTGCGTTTGTTTTCCACAAACACGTTTGGTTCTGTTTTTAAGCCCTTTACAATGAATCATTTGACTTCAGTTTCTTTTCCTCCTTGTTTTTATTCTATGATATTTTTCCCTTGTTGTCCTTGATTTTGACTTTGTGATTTATTTTCTATCATCACTGTAGAGATGAAATAGTTTCTTTTGCTGTAGTGAAACTGCTATGAATGTGAATATACATATTGGAGAAATAAATGCAATTGCAATGCAACTTCAACACACCACACGTCCCCCTGTTGTCTGCTTCGTGGAGTCTAAAGAAAAGATATTTATAACTGGTTGTTGTTTGGTGTCTCTACAGAAGCTGAAGTGCCATTAAGGTAGAAAGAACTGGAGGACAACAGAGAGCTCTGTTCTAGTAACTGCTGCACTCTATTGTCCTGCCGATGTGGAAAATGTGCTTTCAACAGCCTTTAGCTCAGTGGGAACTAACTCGTCTACGCTGCTCCAAATGAAGCTTTCTCTCTTTCCTTCCTGTCTTCCTCTTGCCTGCTCTCTTTCTGCCCTTTTTATTCTCTCCAGTTTCCAGACACACATCACATCTCAGGGTTCGCTCCCGTTGGACCCGAACACGCGTCATTCATCCGCTGCCAAGGTCTCACAATCAAAGAACCCCAGTCAGCATCTCTGCAGTGGCCTTCGTCAGAGCGGGGCTGGTGACACACGCTTGGACCGGAAGACTCAAACCATGAAGGAAGACGTGCAGAGAAACTCAATGTGATAAATATTGCTGCATTCTAGAAAAGTGTTGGAACCCTCCACTAAAAATGTCCCAGAAACTAATCGGACATGCTGCAGCCGTCGACCTCCTTTGGTCCCTTTCACTGCAAAATACTTCCGCCTTTTTGTTCCTGAGCTGAGCAGTTGAAGAGGCTGACGGTGCCGGTGACGTCGGTTCAGTGCCTGTTGGTGCCTCATTGATTTGAACCTCCAGCCCCCCCGTTGGTTCTTTAGAAATGGGATTTCTGCAAACCGGCCCAGTGACGTCGGTAGAGCTCCTTAACTCAGCAGCAGACCACTCAAACACCGTTTACACAGAGGCTGTCGGGCCTGTTTGACTTTCAGGAGGCTGTCAAACACTGCAAGTGTTCCATTTTCAATATTTGCATCAGAACATCAGTTCTTGGGTATTTATACCATTTGACCAGTGCCACAGCTTCTTGTACAGGCAGCTGCTTTAAGTGTCTATCGATGTCCGTGAGTATCACACCTGATACAGTCACTACAAACGATCTGAAACCAAATCATTTGTCACACTGCTTCTTCTCTTTGGGTCACCTCAGACTGGGAGACCAACAGGACTCCGGCCACAACCCGGCTCACTTGATGTGGACGATAAAGCCGTCAGATAGCTTTGATTCAGAGCTTTAACCTCATTGTTTCAGTTCAAATCCAATAATCTGCTGGATTATAGTTCCAACACAAAAATATGTGTAACACTCCTCATAGCTTCTGACTGCACTCTGAGCGCTGCGGTGCATTATGGGAGGTCATATTTGTGTTCAAGTTTTACTGAATTAAATCAGTTATCAATTCTGGAATGCATCAAGGAACCATGATTGTATAATAATACAGAATATAGGCTGGATACTAAATCAGGGAGTTGCAGTTTGAGAGTTTGACTAATTTCTCCTTCGACTTCCATCATCAGACACATGAACTCTGTCACGGCTAATGTTCTGCACTGTGTACTGTTGTGTTGATATACGATTTAATAATGATGATGATGTTTCTTAGCATTCCTTTATATATAAGAAAAATGTGTATGAGGAAGATTCCCAGTAACACTTCATTAATCCATCTGCTCATGCAGAGGAATGCCCATTCAAGAATGGGAGAAAGTCTGCCCTCTAGTGTTCTTTTGATGTACTACATTTAGAGGCTCTGAACTCCACATCACTCCCCAGCCCGTCCACCACAGGGTTGGTATCTGAAGACAATAAAATAGATACAAGAGTGAACACTGTCAAGGCGAAGAACAGGTTGGATTCTCTGCCCGACAGCAACTTGAATTTCCCTCGGGATAAATAAAGTATCTAGCTACCTACCTATTAATGTGAATGCTTGCAAAGCATTCACATTCTTGTTATTGTAAAATGTATTATTAATGTGAATGCTGCAGCATCGTCGTCAGTGCCACCTGCAGACAATTCATTAGCATAATCATTGTGACCTCCGGTTCACCTTCTCTCCTCAGATCCAGACGCAGCTGCATCATCACACCGTTTACGCACACACACAGTGAACCTCTCTGTATGTCCTCCATCGTGGACTGGTGGTGACCAGCTCACTGTCATGGCGTCCTTGGTATGTTCGACTCCTGTAGCTCGGAGTGGGACCTTCCCCCCCCTGCTGTCCCTGGGAGCCTTCCACTTCATCTCTATACATTTTCCGATGAGCTCAAGGAACTCAACCTTCCCTCAAGGAGGCTTCGGTGTGTGGAGTGTTGTATGATTTGGGTTAAGCATTTCAAATATGAATGAAAGAAACGTAATTCAGTTGCCAAACATACATCAGGTGCAGCTTTGCAACGCCGATGCCACAGTCGCCCTTTAGGCGGAGCACAGTAGCTGCTGTCCGCTCTGTAAACAGGAAAATTAATATAAATATTTATACAAAATTATGCATATTATTGGCGAGGGAACCTTTGAAGGGTCAGAGAATCTCGGGGATGGAAGCCACCTTCCTCTGGACACTCACTGAGAAGCAGCTGACTTGCTGTTAGCTGCCAAGTGCATCTTCATCATCTAATCCTCCACAACCTCCACACCGTCCTTTCACCAGGTTACCTTGGGAAGCCGGTTTCCCTTTGAAGTGGATCTTAGCGGTGGCTGCCGGACCGGCCTTCAAAAGTTACAGGTCGGGTCCCAGACGAGTCCAAGACATCTATCTCTGGAAGGTCTGGGAGGAGAAGAGGTGTTTGGATGTATAGGATGTATCTGAGGGCTGCAACCTCTTCATCCTATCCTCTTTTACCTCCAGTCCATCCTTCAGCCACACTCCTCCCCCCGTTTCATCATCAAGGACAACACACGGCGCATGAAGATGTAGGGCTGCTGGCTTTGATATCGCAGCCATCCTTCAGCCGGTGTATCTGTGTGTCCTTGGAGCTCCTCTCACACTACAGGTGGGCCTCGCCTCCCTCCTGCACACGGACATTCTTCAAGTGGCTGGTAGACGTGATGGGAATCCCTGCGGGAATAGAAAAGCAGAAGAATAGAGTCACTTCAAGGTTATTTGGTTTCTCCTGTCCTGCTAAAACATAGATTTTGTGGTGATTTCTGCACTTTAAGCCCATGAACGAAGGCAAAAGTACCACATATGCAGGTAATGCAATTGGGGCATCCAACAGTGTAGGACCCACAGAGGCTCCTCCGTCTCTCACCAGGGCTCCTCTACCTTCTTCTTCTACTCCCAGCTTGCACCCTGGGCAGTAAGCATCTTGTTGGACGGAGCCCTAATGGATGAGCTTGTTGTGAAGAGGGATTTGGTTGGATTACTTTCAACACAGCAGTAGCAGGCAGGATTTATTATGCTTCCCATACGTCTTCATTTGGAAGACAGAGGGAAGAAGATGTTGTTTAGCATAGCTATGACGGAGCGAAAAAACCTCTAATCTCAGGGGAGGAAGAAGGCAGCAGCTTCTCGTCTTCACCGCGTCTGACGGGGACGTCGGTGTTCTTGGAAATGCTGACTCGACAAAAACAGGAGAAAAAACAAAGCAGAACTTCAAAAAAATTTTGGGCTCAATGAAAGTGACACGGTGGCTGTGAGGTCTCGATGCTGGTTGTGTCGTCTCCATTGTCACTGACTCTCACGTCTTTAACATTCAGGGTGTGTGCCAGATCTTCATCCATCAGACTTTCATCTCTTTGTACCTCCTTTCCTTTTACCTGTAGAAACACAAGCAGGCGCAGGGGGGGAAGAAATCAATATTCTCTTTCCATCAATCTTTTACCTTGTTTTCTTTACCTCGACGCCTCAGACAGAACATCCTCCTGGATGTGATTCCTCATTATTTAACAGCTTCATCAAGCCGTTCGTTTTGCCTTCAAACACAGTATCTGACGCTCCGTCACACACTTGGGTGGAAGTAAGACAGAGGTGAAGGTGTAAACGATTCAACTCTACAGACACAGTGAGTCAGCTGCAGCCTGTTGAACCTTAATAAAAGACTATAATACAGCCCTGATGAAAGAGGCCTGACGGTGGGAGCCTTTTATATCTGGTGGTTTGAGTTGAACTAAACCAGCTCAGCTCTGCATGTCTGGTCAAATTACTTTCTATCCGTCTATCTGGTTGTACCGGTGTTCAGGGAGATGAGGGCATGTAATAGCAGGGAGAGTCACACTGAGATGATGAAGACGATGAAGGTAGGTAATCGGATAGCATGTTGCACTTGCCTATGACATGAAACCTGCCTGACAGACTCCCGTCTCCGACCTGCAGAGCGGCGGTGCCCCGTGTCACGGAGGCTCACGTTGGAGATGCACCGCACACGCTCAGCTCCCATCTGATTCACCTCGTTCTTCCCATGAGATCTGCAGAATCTCTGCACCCTGAATGGTAAATAAATTGCCTGGATGAGGGGTTTATGTGATGGAAACAACTATAACTAAATATATATAGAGATATAGATACACACCTTGACACGCTAACACAGCTGCAGCCTGATGTTTGGATCCTTCAGCTCCCCGGATGGTTTTGAACTCCACGTTGTTGTCAGGTTTTGGCACTGACGTCCTCCAGGGGCCTTCAGCTCCGCTCCGCCTGCTAAAAGAAACCTTCAAACGTTTATTTGCAGATTTTTTAACAAACCACAAATGTGACAACACGACGCCGCAGAGTATTTCCCATGTTCACATCCTGACTTTGTTCCCATGCCGGTGCTGTGACATTAAACTTTCTCTATTTAGGATGTTTTTTTGTTTTTTATATCCCATCACATCCCGACCCCCTCGTACCTCTGATCCCATCCTGCAGAATGTGAACAGGTTCTCTGTCTGACAGGCGCAGCTCCACCTGCACTTTCTTCTGCATCTCCTTCAGCTTCCTGAGGACACCACAGATCTTCTTGTAAGTCCTTCTTGTCAGCTCCACCCCGGATCTTTAACATCTCATATAAACATATATGTTTAGGTGCACAGGTGTATCCTAGCCTGCATGTGTGTGTGTATATCTGACACTATGTATATATTGTGCACATGAAAGCTCAGCAGCGTCCTTCTCAGCCCCGGTGGCAAATCTGGCACACGGCAGAGCTCTTCAGATCTCGCCTTGTAGATATTTCTGGATGCATGCAAAAAGAAAGTGTTGCGTGGGTGGATCAGAGAACGATCCATCACACAGACATGGGGAGTGTCGAGGCCGGTGTTTGGCAACATGCTTGTGTTCCTACAGTTTCTGCAGCATCTTTTTGAAGTCCACTGCTGGATGCAGGGAGGAAAGAAGAAAGCGTTTTCACCAGGGTGAAAACAGCACATCAACTAAACAGAACTTCTGCATAACACGGAGGGTTAAGAAAGGTTGACACCATGTGCTGTAAGAAAAGGTAGTTTCTGTAACAATAAGGGATGTGGACTAGAAGCAGTGCATGTGGAGACATCAGCGTCCTCCAGCGTCAGGATGTGATCTTAATTGGAGAAAATACATCATTAATGGGGATTACTGGATGATTTGATACATAAAACGGACCATGCAGACGTATCTGAAACAGCCCAGGTCACTTCAGAACCCACTGCAATACTTATTTGGAGCAGGAGGAGGCAGAACAGTGCTGGGAATACCACGGTAAACGTTTAGCGCTGCATCTTAGAAGTCATCCCTCACCAGAGAAACAGATGGCAACGGGAGATGCATATGTCAGCACCCACAAGTTAATTGCTTTATAGTAGCTATTTAAGCTTGACTTAAGCTCCCCGGCTGGTACAGAGAAAGTGCTAAATCCACTCCAGAGTGTTTAAAGATGATAGGATCGGAGAGGGTTTTTTTTCCTTTCTATCTACTTCCCCACATGATGCATGGTGTGCTGTCTCAGTTGACAGCACCGAGATGGCGATGCCGCTCGGCTTAATGGTCGGCTGCACCGAGCCGCATGCACCCGGCAGACGTCTCAGACGGTCACGTTTACCTTCTAACTGCTCTTGGCTCTATCCTGCAGCTGTAAATGGATTTTTGGTGAGAAACAGATAAAGGCGTGACGTCACTGTGTGATGGACGAGGGCTCGTGAGTGGGATGGTGCTGCACCACCAGGGATGGAGCAACATGTATTTATAGTGTAAGACCGAAATAAAACAGATGTGAAGAGGGAGGATTCATTTCACATTCTTGTTTGACATTGTGAGATTAAAAATCAAACGACACACAGAAGGCAAACAAGATAGTTTCATCTATCTCAGAACATCACAGAGACGCGAGATGGAGCTGAATCAACACGAGGGCCGCCGGGGCCGCGTGGTGTCGACTTCTAATCTGGTTCAATCCTCCAGAGGCCGCGGAGAAGTTTTCATCTTAATTCGAAACACTTATTTATCCCAGATGGGCAATTTGGAGAGTAAAGTAGAGAAGTGCAATGGCCAAGGAAACATTAAAACATTAGATCTCCTCTAACAGGCAGTGCAGCAGCGTTGATTTATGGTTCACCGCGCGTGTCGTCCTCAAGGACACTTGAACCTCTAACGGCTCCCGATGCCTCTGCTGCCGGTGTATGAATGTGCGTGTGCATGGATGAGTGTGTGTGTGTGTGTGTAAGTGCTCTGAGTGGTCAGTAGACTAGAATAACGCTGTATAAATGCAGTCCATTTATTTTAATCGCAGCCCTGGTCACTGACTCACAGGCAAACAGTGTCATTGAGAATAATAAACAGTACATGAGGCATGCGGTCAGATTTATTATAAAAACCTTGAGTACATGTTGATTGTTGATGTTGTCACTGCCGCAGACATCGGACGCCCACCCAGGGGACCGGTGGCTCGGGGACTCCCTCCCCCCTTGGTCTTGAATACTGCACTCTCAACCTACCAGTGAAAGATCAGAGAGCTTCATGCTCATAATCTGATTGAGAATAATCAGCTTTAGAGGAGCATTTTTTTGAGAAACAGTTGGAATCTTTAAAGCAAACCGGAGAATTGAATGTTTTTCCCCCCTTTGAGTATCAGGTCACCCTTACGAATGCTAATGCTACGACTTCTGCAGCGCTCTGCACATTGTGACAAGCTACCTTCCGTAAGCCGTTTAATCTATAATTCACAGGTAGAGCCGGGATGAGTAAGGCTCAAATGTCAACAGTTTCTGTAGAACAGTATTCAGCAGAGGAAGCTCATGGACGCACAGACGAATCACAGCATCTTTGTCTTCGTCAGGACTTCTTCTGTACGATTGTGTCATGTGGAGTTGTTAGGCAAACCTTGGGCGATGGTCTATAATAAGCATGCATGTATTCCTCAAATCTCAGGGGCTCATAGTGTTTTTGGGATTCAATGTAAAGAGACACATTGGGGGATACAAAGGGGCATTTCGTGAATTCTCCTCAGCGCTGTGAGATGATAGGAGCAGTTGACCTCAGCCTCTCGGGCAGCGACGGGGCGCAGTGTCTCCTCCAAATGTGGGACAGAATCTCCCTCAGGGACGGAGTGGATTCTGTACCTGGCTGCAGGACTGGACCACAGCTGAGGTCTTCCACTGAGACCCAGAGTGCTCCGAGGGAGCATGAAGAACATTCACATTAACAGCATCATCATGTGCAAATACTGAGACAACTGTGACGTTATTAGTCTGAATATTAGTCCTCACAGATACAAAATGCACATAGCTTCAGCTGGATAGAGACCAAAATGCTTTAGGACAGGTGAGATATGTCAGGTGTAGGTAACTGAAGATCCTTGGGGGAGGGGAAGATCATCATCCTGATGTTTCCCACCATTCATGGTCCTGGAGAAGCCCTGAGGCAGTTTTTACAGCTTGGCGGAGCTCATAGTGGAGCTAAAGGTGAAGGATGAGCACATTTTGCTTTATTGACGTCTGCCTCATCTCTTGTTCCATCTCCTCCATTCTGCCCCCGAGTGGCCTGTAAAAGTCCTGCTGCCATGGTGATGCTGGTGTCTGGCTGTTGATAGACACACAGAAAGATATGACGGGACGTCTCATAATGATGAGGGAGGGGACGGAAGCAGAGATAGGCTATTGGACTTTTTATTCTATTGGGGCTTGTTGAGTGAAACATCTTTTAGTCGGGGGTATATTGCTTTCTGTAGATAAGAGGGACCAGAGGGGGGACCAGAGGGACCAGAGGGACCAGAGGAGGGACCAGAGGGACCAGAGGGGCCAGAGGGACCAGAGGAGGGACCAGAGGGACCAGAGGGGCCAGAGGGACCAGAGGAGGGACCAGAGGGACCAGAGGGGCCAGAGGGACCAGAGGAGGGACCAGAGGGACATGAGGGACCAGAGGGACATGAGGGGCCAGAGAGACCAGAGGAGGGACCAGAGGGACATGAGGGACCAGAGGGACATGAGGGGCCAGAGAGACCAGAAGGACCAGAGGGGGACCAGAGGGACCAGAGGGACCAGAGAGACCAGAGGGACCAGAGGAGGGACCAGAGGGACCAGAGAGACCAGAAGGACCAGAGGATGGACCAGAGGGACCAGAGGGACCAGACGGATCATCTTATCTTATCAACCCCCAGATGCAGAGAAAACTCAGATAGCAAATGAGAATTTGCAGAACAGAGATCAGTTTGTGTACTTGTGTGCAGGTGTGTGTGTGCCTGTGTGTGTGTGTATAGGGCTGAACAGCATTTCCTCACTGTCTTAGTCATAATTGGATTTGTGTTTCCAGGAGTACGTAGGAAAAAAAACTGATTGAAACTCACCTCCTCTTCCTCTTCCTCTGCTCGTCCCCTTCCCCTTACTTACTTCATCATCTCCCTTTCAACAGCGACTACAATAGGCCTCTGCTTTTGCCCGGCTCATTCAAAGATCCAATTAAAACGGTAATCCTCACACCTGTTGTGTGTGTGTGTGTGTGTGTGTACCACTGATGAACTCTGCTCCCCCTCTACTGCCTATGAATGTGGATTCCCCTGCTCCCCCTCTGTCCCCTACCTGTGCATTCATGCATTGTTTGCCTGCACGTATCAACAGTTCCTGAAGTCCGATGAACCACATCACGTCTCCTCTCCTGCTGGTGATTTTCCATCACCCACACAACTTTTAAAAAAAGCCCAGTGTGGATATATTTGTGACCCACAAACTGGCTGGAAATGTAAACAAGCAGCGTTGCTTCCTGCAGCAAAGAAACTCCACGCCGGGGTTACTGAACTAATTAATTGTGTAAGCTTTGATGCCCACAAACAGGAAGTTGTTTCGAAGAGGCCACATGAAACTCTTTGATGGTGTAACTACAGTGTAAAGGATCGACTCACAGCTACAAAGTGCTGAACAAGTTGTCTCACAGCAAGTGGAACACAAAAACATCTCTATTTCCTCCCTCTGCCTCTTTGTTTAGTGTCCTTGATCCCCCCCCACCCCTCTCTCCCTCCCTCCTCTCTCGCAGCATCCAGCATGGAAAATTGCAAAAGGATTCTTTCTCCTCTGTTCCCTTGGCTCTACCATTTCAGGAAAAAAAAACAAGCCACACAGCCAACCAAATTTCCTTGTTACAGCGAAGCCTTTTATTTCCTCACGGATTTCGTCAGCGCCGCAGGTTTTCTGGTTCAACCGCCTGCAGCCCGGACGCCTCCTCTCATGACGGTCTCAAGCCACGCTGATTTCATGCTTCCTTCTCCGTATACGAGTTCAGGCTTAATCGCCTCGTGTCTTGTCGCTGGTCAAATAAGACTCTGATCCGTCCTGGCCTGGACAAATATATCAAGCTAATATTTTCCATTGGTCGGTTGGTCTGAGTGCACAGTGGGACATTAATATCATCCAAAGAGGATGTGGTGATGGAGAGTTTATACTCCGGTTCTCCTGTTTGTGGCAGAGGTCAAACATTTCAACATGGATCAGTTCTGACGTACGTTAAACATTGAATTGTACATAATCATTCTCGGTCCATCCAGCTGTCCACATGTAAAGGCGACACCAGATGTTCGCCAGCCAGCTGACTGACTTCCTTCTGGACTCGTTCCAGCTTGTCTGCAATGAGATGATAATAAATACAGAAACAGCATTAATTCAACACAACCACTCAACCTTATAAAGCGTTGCTCCTCTGAAGGAGCAGCTCCTTACAGGACCTGGCCTCTGGCCTCCGACTGTATCAGAACTCAAACTTGTTTAATGGGCTTGAAACAAGCTCATCATTGTAGACGGGTGGATCATGAATGTTTTATTGCAAGTCTACTGCTTGTCATGGATATGCTCTTTAAGGTGCCAGTAGGGAGCACTTAAGTGTTATTGTTTGGTTTGAGAAGGAGAGTGTGTGTGTGTGTGTGTGTGTTTGTGTGTGTTTTTGTACGGGGGGGGGGGGGGGGGTGGATAGGG
>CAAKHC010019474.1:16952-35585 GCA_901007825.1 Macroramphosus scolopax | reverse complement strand
TGGGGGGGCCCCCTCCAGGGATGGCAGACCTTCAAGGAAAACTGTGTTACACTACTAACTTATATTTATACTCCGTAAGCATCTTGGGATTGCTTTAGCTTTGAAAGGTGCTATATAAATACAATTTATTATTATTATTATTATTATTGTTATTGTTATTGTTATTGTTATTATTATTGTTATTATTATTATTAGTTGTTATTGTTGTTGTTGTTGTTGTTGTTACCTTTTGAGGCCCCTGGTCCTACCACCATCCCCAGGCAGTGTCCCACAGCGTATAGTTGTAGAAGTCTCTTCCCTCCTTGCCTTCTTCCTGGGGGGGCCCCCTCCAGGGCAGGCAGACCTTCAAGGAAAACTGTGTTACACTACTAACTTATATTTATACTCTGTAAGCATCTTGGGATTGCTTTAGCTTTGAAAGGTGCTATATAAATACAATTTATTATTATTATTGTTGTTATTGTTATTGTTGTCGTTGTTGTCGTTGTTGTTATTGTTATTACCTTTTGAGGCCCCTGGTCCTACCACCATCCCCAGGCAGTGTCCCACAGCGTATAGTTGTAGAAGTCTCTTCCCTCCTTGCCTTCTTCCTGGGGGGGCCCCCTCCAGGGCAGGCAGACCTTCAAGGAAAACTGTGTTACACTACTAACTTATATTTATACTCTGTAAGCATCTTGGGATTGCTTTAGCTTTGAAAGGTGCTATATAAATACAATTTATTATTATTATTGTTGGAGCCATTTTCCACATGTAGGTGCAATACCAAATTGGGCCAATAGGTGGCCTCATTGTTCATGGGGGAACATGTATATAGGTGGGAACTTTCAGGCTTGTGGCAGGTGTTGCTAGACGGAGGCGCACACAGCTTTTCGACCGCTACGCTACAACGCTATGCTACGCTCTGTCACTGATTGAATGGAGTATGTACACAGTGGAATGGAATATTACGACGGTGAACAATAAACCAAGCATCAAAAAGAAAGAAACTGTAAGCTGTTTGATTTTCACTGCAACCGAATCACAGACGATAGCAAGCGCGTCGATTAAATATTTTTCCGTCTAAGCAGCCCCTCAGCGGCTTCAAGCATTAGGCTTAGCCACTACATCAAGTCGAAAAGCTATGCTTAAGGACATCTAAACCAGCCAACCTGTTTTGCACACGATTGTCGGCGAAAGGACTGTTAGCACTAAAGCACCTTAACTCGTGTGGAGCCAGGACACGCCAGCGAGGACATCGGTGGAGCGGCAGAGGACGCCGACAACTGCTGCAGCGCTGTTAGCACTACAGCACCTTAACTCGTGTGGAGCCAGGACACGCCAGCGTGAGGACACCGGGAGCTGATCTTCAGAGAGCGGCGGCACAGGAGTCAGTCAGCCGGATCATTATGTGAGTAATAGCGCTACAAATGTATGAATGGCCATTCACTTTTATGTGCACAAGTGTTCACTACAGACATCGGGGCGAAAATCCAATGCATTGGTGGTCAAAACAGGAGGACAATTAACTTAATAAACTTTGCTTGATTGGGATACATCGTTATGGATGCGCCTGAAGATGTGGACGAACCCGTAGAGACTGTTGCACAATCCGCTGAAATGAGCATTTATACTAAAATCGAGGCGCTTGCTACTTTACAAGTTTTTACCGTCGAAGCAGCCCCTCAGTGGCTTCAAGCAATAGGCTTAGCCATTACTGGGCTCCTGTACCAGAGTGATAAAGAGAAATATTCCGCCATTTTCCTTTTCTTACTTCTACCTCACGTACCATCTCCTCTTCCCTGATCCCTCTCAGTTTCTTTATCTTCACCCCGTCTCCCTTCTTAGTCGTCTCTAAACACGGAGCGAGGCTGTTTCCCCAGAAGGAAAGGCATTAGGGCAAAGTGGAGCTGAAAGAAATGCCGCTCCGCCACCTGTTTGGGAAGCAGGATGCTCAGGCGCAGAGGGACACTAGAAATAATCCGGTGAGATGAAGAAAGCAAAACCCCTTAATCTCTGTGACCTTTCAGCGCAGACCCCTCCTCATCAGAGCCTGTGAACTGCTGCGCTAACCGAGACAGGAGGTTCCAAGATGGTGAGGGATGATTCTTGTGAGAGACCGAAGAAGATGAAAGCTGGTGGCAGACAGACGGGCACAGATGGACAAAGACCCGCAGGTCTGCTATCAGATGAGCTGCTGATTAAAGCCTCGATGAAGTGGCCAGTTTCTCATCTCTCTCTCATCTCTTGCTTGTCTGTATCTCAGCTCGTGTGCTCAAAATGAAAAAACCCCAGCGCATTTTGAGTTATTGCTGTCTGCATACTGATTCTGGAGTGATGTCTTACCCCTCTGCTGTGCATCGTAACTTTCAAGTGCCACACTTTGACACCTGTTAGAGCCAGCTGGGCATTCACTCCTCCCCGCGGGCACGTAATACACCGTGATATAGCAGCTCCTTTACTTATCAGTCTCCTCCTCTGTCAATGTAATTCCACTGCACACTACCTCCTGCTGGATTCATTTAAGATCCCTGGAGGGCAGACCTATACCTATCTGCAGGCATGAAAGACGGAGGCAGAGAGGGAAAACGGCTTGAGTTCACTTTGAAAGCGAGAGAGAGAGAAGAGTAACATGTGAATATTTCTTGTAATACAGAATCATTCTCTAAGCCAGTTTTTTTCTCGCGCTTCTCATCAACAAATGGAGCCCCATGCAGTGTGTGAAACTCTCCGTCTACCTTTTAATGCCACTTAAAAGTGTGACGGTCCCTTGCTGTGCATTGGGACGCTTGCCCGCCCTTTGATGAAACTGGAACATACTGAATGTCACCTACACCGACTGACTAGAAAAGAGACTTGTTTTTGTCTTCAGTCAAACAAAAAGAAAAGAAAAACATCAAGCAGAGCGAGAGACACAATCAGGCCTCATGCTAATGGCTTTGGAGGAGAAGAACAAACTGAGGTTCATGAAACTATTTGATTACACTCGTCGGATGACTTTCAAACTCAAGAGTGTGTGATGAAACACCATAGTTTTTCCCTGCAACAGCCCAGGCAAGGTGAACGCCGTGAAGTTTGTCTTCCGCCGTAAATAATGTTCGGCTGAGGTCATTCACTAAGAGCTCTGTTCAATACAGCCCGGATGAATACGCAAGCATTTCATTCATGCTCGGTGTTTGCGCTAAAGATTATATTATTAATCCCTGGAGACCGAGGATTACGGTGGGACCGAGTCAGGAGGCACAGCTGGGACGAATTGCGGTCATATACTTATAGGTAGGTCTGTGGCCTTTGATCCTTTATCGAGATCATAAATGCACCAAAGGCTTAGCATAGCTGCAGCTGGATGATTGGACATGAATTAAACGGAGGATAAAGCAGGTCTTGGCTGCATTACGTCCACATAAGACCAAGGATACATTAGAAGAATGACTTGTTACGGTAAAGGGATGCAGCTCGTTCACTCAAACATCCAATCTGTGTCTTTTATCTTGTTAAGTACTTTTATCTTGAGTTTGATGTCAGGACGGAGGATCAGTATCATTCAGTGTCCCGGTTCAAATACCCCAAAACAAATGTCATTATACAGGATGCACTCCATTCTAATCTCTAATGTTCTTGCTGTTAATAAACATGAAATGTGATTATTTCAATCGACAAACTATCTTATAGATATACAGATATAAGATATAATATTCCACCTGTGCATATATAGATGCACAGGTGGAATTCATAACATTACTGATGGTAAACAGAATAAAACCCCACCGAAGCAGACAACACAGAGATGTATAAACAATATAATATCAGATTATATACAAAGTATGCGTGCTTGTGTGTGTGTCTGTGTCTGTGTCTGTGTGCGTGTGCGTGTGTGTCTGCAAACTCAGGAAAGACAAAACGAGGACATCAGGTCGGACTCAAGACGCCACCGTGAACGTAGGAAGAACCCTGTTATATTATAGTTGATAAAGTCTTCATAGAAAATGAATGAAGGGTTAAACAACTGTACAACTATTGTGAAAACTGGACAAGAAAATAAACACCCCTGCAGGTCAGTAACACAGAAGTGCAATACAACCATCTACAAGAGGTTGTGCACCGTTGAACCTCAAAATTCTGATTTTATATTACTTATTTATTAGATGTCTGTTTTCAGGGAAAGAATGTTGCTGTGGGTGGCTCTGCAAGATAAGTTTAAACTACTATTAAAGGCTTTTGTTACAGAAGTAATTAGATTTATATTGGTGATATTATTGATGTGACCTCCAGAAAAATGTTAATGTTTGTGGTCCCCCATAAAGTTGTTAGCTGTGCCCTTGCTATGACTACAAATCTGGGAATAACCCAAACGCTGTTTTGTTGACATGACATGGAAGCTACATTGCATTTGAGCTTCTTATTTCTCCGCATATCGTGTCTCCTTAGACGCACAGAACCTGGCCTCCACAACAGAGGTAATATAGGCTCTGCAGACCCCCCAGTGTTTTCTTCCCTTTGGCCACAAGGCGGCAGCCTAGTGTGTACCTCGAGTGGGTATGATGTCACCATCCACAGCACACACACCATCTACAGCGCGCACACACCATCCCACGCACCATCCACAGCAGACACATCTCCACACACGCATATAATCCACAGCACACACCAAGTGTAATTACTTTGTAACTGAACTGAATGAACTGCATGGTGGATTAAGGGAATTATTATTATTTCAGCCTCAAAATAAAACAGCCTACCGAAATAAAATATACAAATATAACTTATTTACAGTGGACAACCTATTTAATTATCATATAGGCATGTATGATATAAAATGTGGGATATTCCAAGGTCTAATTTTAAGAGGACTAGTATGAGAATGTATTTTCTTGGCAGATAAATAGCCTTAATTGCCTTTATCCTATAGTTGAAAAAGTAACTGACCAGATGGACGAGCCCACTATGTCTGTTCAATTCCCCACCAAATTGAATATTGTTTATTAAATTAGGGGCTCCGGGCCTCGGTGTCGGGGGAGAAGGACCGAGCAGGAGAGCTTGAAAAGACTTTCAGGCAGCGCGCTCAGCTATTGGATAATCACATCAGTACCAAGCGCGCTGAGGGCGAACTCAAAGCCCCGCCCCGTCTTAGCCCGTTCCGGGGTTCTGATTGGCTGCCTCACTTGTCACTCCTCCTGCTCTCAGGCTAGGTTGCTCTGCACCGTTCAGATCCTCAATTGATGGGCGTCCTGAGCTGTGCAGTGAAAGGAGATGCCCTTACGTGTTTTATTGTATCAAAACAAAACCATGTTCCGTCCTGGATTCAACGCCGCTGGTTGCTATTTACTCCCCGCGACACCTGCCACGGAGCTCGGCTGTTTTTCCTCCCCGCGCCCGGTGCCAAGCGGTTTGGGCGATGCTATTTGCGGCGTTTTAACGGGGAAAAAGCTCATCATGACAGAACAACACAAGGCATTGCATCGCCGCTAGCTCCTTTTGATAACTGTTTAATAGTTTAATCCGCATGTGGTTCTTCTGTTGTGATCTCTGTCGCACACTCGGACAACGCAGCGACTCCCGGAGAAAATGCACCTGCCGTGAAATATCGGACTAATCGGAGCACATGGACGTCTCTTCCCTGGACTTCAAATTGGACCCTCAGACCTGAGTATCGCCACCAAACCTCCGTAATGGAGCATCCACGGTTTTTAATCTGCCTCGGTTTAGTATTTACTCGTCGCGGGGCTTCACGCCAGCCCGGGTGTGAGGATGACAGCTGACTGCCCCTCCTCTCCCGGGACTTCAATAAAAACGCGCTCCATCCGAGTCCGCTCACTTTCCGATGTGTTTAACGAGAGACGGAGCGCAGAGGGCTGTGACATTTTGGTGATTGCCATCTCAACCTTTCCCCTCATCAGATTACCGCCACACTCACCACTCCGCCAAAGATTTCACCGGCATCGGTCCATGTTATTTCCCCACTGTCGAACCATCTCATCCCATTAGCTCTCGTTTGGGAAGATCTGCTCTGCAGGGGTTTTTCTGCGAGGACATGTTGATTGGCTGTCTGATCACTTGAACTAAAGTTCTCCTCCTGGTCTTTGACACTGAACCCAATGATGATCCTTCACTGGGGGATCAAATAATCAGCGAGGGCTTGAGCTCCAGGGGATTTGTATAGATTATCGCCGGACTGCTATTTTGCTCCCTCGGTCACACTCTTGACTGAACTTAGCAGCTTTTGATCTGCAGCCTTTTCCCTGCTGCTTTCCAGCGGGGGGAAGTCTTACCAAGCCTCGCTGTATCACAGGGGAAAGGGGGCTGTAACATGAATGCCCCAGAAGTAGCTGGACCTGAGGACACGACCCAACAGGCGCTGCTGTCACCTCGTGGATCCGCAGGAATGAGACGCGCTTGAAGGCTGTAGGTCAAACTCTCTCCTCCGCCTGCGAGCAGAGCCGAGGACAGCCAGGGAAACACAGCACAGCACCGCCACTCTAACCGGACCCGTTCTTACCTTCTACCGGGCGGCCACCGGAGGATGTTCGAGGCAGGATGCTGCGCTTCCCCGTGAAGAAGATCCGGAAGCAATTCAAGCTCCTGCTGCTGCTGGTGCTGCTCACCTCCGCCGTGTGGTTCACCTACCTGCATATAAACCAGGGAAAGACCATCAAACTCCACTTCAACTACGGGAAAGGTAGGCTGTCCTGCAGACAAACTTCTGGATATGAGCACCCCATACAAACATCTAGAATAACATTGGGTACCATAAGATGAACATGGTCACCTCTGCACAACAGATCACACTAGATAACCTTGATACAGCATGATGAGACCACAGTTTAACTCCACAGTAGAGGTAGCAACAACTGAGGTGTCACCCAGGGTCAAACACACACTTCATATGACTGTCATTGTTAGTTCAAAGGCTTTTCTGACTGCTAGTTCCTCTTTGTTAATGTGATGGGTCGTCACAGATACGCTACAGGAACAGACAGGAAGCGCGTCTCATAAATTAACAATAGCCAAGTGAAGAGCACCGCGGTCAGTCTCAAGCCAATCTGAGAGCCAGGCCGCCGCCTTCAACATAAATAATCAAAGGGCTTTTCATGAAGGTGGCTTCAGAGGTCACCGGCATAGCAGGCAGGAAAAATACTAGAGGGCGAGGAAGTGCAGGGGTGGCTGATCTCCACCTGCTGCTTTTATACGTCCCAACACTGAGGACTGACTGCTTTCACCCGGCGTGCTGGATGCTCTGACAGTGGCTGCTGCTGAGGACCGCTCAGGAATTATATTCGGTGGTAATAAACATATTTTGGTGCTGGGCCATGTAATGTACCGTCACCTACAACACATGTAACATTGGATGATATATGTATAGTGTATCTGCTGCAGCTGTCTGCGTAAAGTGATACCCAGTGATTATGATGTCCTTGAAGAGTGGACGCCACACACACACACACACACACACACACACACACACACACACACACACACACACACACACACTGGTTTGTTGCCTTTAGTCACTGCAGCTAATTGCAGTCGAGTCATTAGAACCAGGAGGTTTCGTATGATCTTACTGGCTCGTATATTTTACATATTTCCAAACTATCCCTGCAAAGATATTCAACATTTATGAAGTTTGTATTGGTTGTATTTCCTTGTGATTTACATTCAAGATGAAGTACACAGATAATGAGCCTCATATGCAGTTTGAATTTATTGCAAGGCTGTTGTGTTGTGCTGCATCTACATTGTGCTCACACACACAGATGCTGGAATAAATACAATAAACAGTCACTTGTAATTCTGTGCTGATGTTACGTTAACTCGCCCAAACTATCACAGCGTTTCTCGTTTTTGCGGTTAATCGTCTGGCCTTTGTGGATTGTCTTCGGCGGCCGTCTGGTGGTGAGAAGGAAAGCGTGTGTGTCTAATTGACAGTTTTTTTCATTTAGCCGGCATCTGAGCAGGTCAGCTCACTTAACCTCTTCTGAATAACACGTCCCACCTCGTGGGCCAAAGGGTTTCTAAGTGAGATGTAGCCATTACTGGAAACGGGCTCCATGAAATGTGTAAATATTCATATCAGGCTGGCGTTTGTCTCTCCACAGAAGAGGATCCATTGTTCCTCAGGTTGGGCAGGTTGACGTGTTGAAATTGAAATGGGAATTAGTGAAAATCTAATTTTCCTACTGTTTTGTTGGATTTATTTCTCTCAGCTTCTATTTCAGCCAGCACGTGTCCCAGATTTCTTCTGGTGCCTCGTCCACTAAATATCCTGTTATATTGGCAAATGAGCAGCAGACTAATAAGAAATAAAAACACTTTAGCATGAAGTGCCCCACTGAGGCAGGGAATTACAGAGGGACAAAGGGAGCCTGGAACCAGAGAGGTGACCCCCCCTCAGTATGTCATTGTTAACATAATTATACACAGCACATTTAAAACGATATATTCATTTGCATTTAAAGTAGTTATGCAAATTATAGACGCAAAAAAAAAACTGTATTTTCAAAGTTTCAAACGATTGTGTGCCCCCCCCTCACATGCCTCACGGTGGTTTGGCCCGCTGCCTGCCTGCATCCCTGAATCCTCACAGCCATTCAGCCTCAGGGTCTGCGGAGCATCTCTGGAAGTGTGGAGCTGCTGTAGCAAAAGGTTAACTGGAAACAAGAGACATGCTGCTGCACTTCTTCCACCTGATGGACTCAACCACATCTCCCATTGTAACCTGACTTCATCCTCCTCTTGGCCCGACGCGTGCGTGCGTGCGTGCGTGCGTGCGTGCGTGCGTGCGTGCGTGCGTGCGTGCGTGCGTGCGTGCGTGCGTGCGTGCGTGCGTGCGTGGAGGAAGGAGGTCCATCCATAATTAAAATCATCATAACCCACTGAATTTTCAACCTTTTTTTTCCTGCAGCAGGTTAATTAGAGATGACAGATGTGTATCTGTGTCACAGGGCACTCGGTTAAATAAGAACAAAATGATCCCCTGTTTGATGATGGTAACAATAAAGTCCGTAGAGGAATTTATTCCTCATTATTATGTATATTCTTATTAGTGCATGTGAAATTTATTTTTATTTAGAATTGAGAAAGAATGATTTCATCCAACAAACAAATGTTAGATAAATGAGTTCAGTTGATGTATTTTCCTGAAACCAGGTCAGGTTGCAGATGCAGGTTTCCACCGTTGTATTGCGCCACATATAAAAGCTTTGTGTCCCGGACATGTTGCGGACGGCCGTTATTGATTTGATGGTTGTTGTAATGATTTCTCGAAGCGTGTCCGAGATCACAGCAGCTGTGTTTCCTGACACACAGTCCTCCGAGTGTTTCAGATCTCCGTCCACTCGCCGCCGTGTGCACACGTGTGGGTTAACTGGGTCAACATGATGAGGCGGCCGAGGCCGTGACTGAGAGGAGCCTTCATGGGCTTCATGCTGGGGTTCCTTCTCCTTCCAAAACAAACTGTGTGTCTTCCCAACATCGACCACAAATGCTAATATTATATTCCACCGCTTCTTTTTTTCTTGTTTAAATGCTTTTGAAACCGGCGGTTGTGTGTATTTCTCTCAGCGACGTTCAGGTAGGAATGTTGATGTTACCTGGCTGGTAACTGATGATCATGTGACCTGCCTGAAGAAGTGATTGATCGTACTTTGTACAAGCTGTTTGACAGACATGTTCCTCCAAAGCCGTGACTTGATGGCTCCATCGATGCCATCAGGTTCCTTTTATAACTCTGAACCAGCCCCCCCCCCCGCCCTCACCGCATCATTTTCTACCTCTAAATTATTCAGTATAGGATGAAGCGACTGTGATGAGCAGCCCACTCACCTTTTTTTTTATATTTTTTATTTCAATCTCAGACTACTGAGGCACACGAAGCGTCTGCAGACACGTGGACGTTGAAGCTCCGAGCTCCTCCAACTTGTTTCCAGCCTGTGAAAGAGGAAACTGTAGCTCCGTTCATGCCGTGTACAAACACACACGTGTGAATGTGTGTATCATTTACATAGCTCACTTGTCACTTCTGAAAGACGAATAACTTACAGCCCGCTGAGCGGTTCCGACGGGAGTTTGCGGACGTGTCGGTGTTTCAATGGGACTTTATTCCTGTTTTCTTGAAAGCCAAGTTAGGTTGTGTAACTATTTTGATGGGGGAAGCCAAAGGGGTATAATTAAATAGTTTTCAGACTGTGCACCGGCTAGACTTGCTGTATTTAATCAGAATTTCAATGAGGAAACGTGTTGGCAGGCAGCACTGCGGTGCATATTAGATGAGTGGCACATTTATGCGGCCACCCTGTTGCACAACAGCACCCCTGTTTCCCAGCATCAACAGGTCCAGTGAGGAGGAGGAGGAGGCCGCCTGCTGCATACAGGCCTCTATTGATTAACTAACATGTGGAGGCTCACACATGCATACACTCAACCAGCTCGGCTTAAATATGGTGCCTTTTATATTGTGAAACAGCCTGTATGACACACACAGACTTCATATCATCGCTGCTCCGTGGGGATTAAGAGGAATTCGGAAAGGGGAAGTCTCAGGGGCCTCGACAGATTGGCTGCTCGGTTGCCAAGGGAGACAACATATTGGAAGATGAACGTGTGTGGCTGGTGGGATGCTTCAGTGCTTATTTTATCCCGACTTCAGCATTTACAGATGTTTGTGGAAGCATGAATGTGTTGAATATCCACCGGGAGACTAAAGATACAACCCGACTCGTGGATGCAGTGTCGCTGTTTCGTGTTAATACTTAACATGCACGGACGCATTCAACCACTTGGTTGTAGTTGCGGTTCAAGTCGTATTTGGCTGTTGTTGTTGTATCCCGGCAGCACCACCCTCAGGCCGGCCCTGCTGTCACGGTGATCGCGCCCTCGGATGTCACCTTCCACTAATTTTAGCTCGTGCGGTCGGTCCGCTTCACCTCGGCCGCGTCCACATCGTCTTCTCTTAAAGCAGGTAAACAATGACACAACACACGTCCGTGTTTTCATTCAACCACGCAGCAATGAATAGCGTCATTTACCTTTTCTTAGATTGGTGAATAAAGCAGCTGCTTGGTTCAGCACCTGCAGCACTGATGGAACACAGTGGTTGTAAATGGAGGACGGCAGAATGGAACAGAAACGCTCAGTAAAAAGCAATTTCCGTTCGCAGTCGAGTTCTATTTCTTAGGTGTGTTTCCGACAGCTGATCCCCGCGACACCTTTGGGAACTCTAAACCCAGCGTGGTTGCAGTCTGCATGAAGAAAGTGCTTCAGGCATATGAAAGCAGGGACACGTGTGAACCCAGCGGGGCCGTGCACCTTTTAAAGATTGATTCCATTTAAGGCTGCTGGACCTTTTTATATAAAAAGCTGTTTTAATCACTTGAGATGAGGAGAAAAAAAAAAGCTTTTCATTGGAAGTAATTCTGAAAGGAGGGAATTATGAACTCTCAGTGGTCCTAATGCAGTGATTTATATTCTGTCAGGAGCCCTCAACAGTTATTTCTACTACCAAGTCTGTATTTTTTATTTCTGGGTCCAAGTTGATCATGAAATTGCCGACTGTAACCTGGGAAATGATTTAATACAACAATAGACCATCTAGTGAATCTGTGTTGTAGGTGAGGTAGTCGTTTCATTCCAAAGCAGCTAAACCTTCAGACGTCTTATTTCATTTTAACCGTCGGCGTAATAAAAGAGTCCACATGTGGAGGTCGGCGCTTTTGTTGGGCTGCGAGCCGGGACGCCGGCTGTCACCGGTTCCACCATGAATCTACCGCACGGCTCGACCGACCCGTCCAGTAAATCTCTGGGTGTAATTCCACCGGGAGGATGAAGGATGTCCCCCGGACGACTCCCGCTGCCTCCTCCTGGTGCCTCGACGCTGCGGGACCGGACGACGAGACAACAGGAGGATCAGGAGGAGGCGAAGGAGCCGTGATGCTCTGCTCACGTGTAACCATCGTCTGGTCATTCCCAATATATTACATATTTTACTGTGCAAGACTTCCTCATATCATATGTAAGGTTAAGATCTGTGTGAGGAGGAAGGTTTAAATCTGAGCAGGAGCATTGCAAAATCAGAAGTCCAGAGTGTGTTAACCTTCGGGTTAATGAAATTTGTGTTAGCCTGCCTAATCACCATCAAGGTACCAGCTCCTCCCCATGCAGATGAGACTTCTGGCCTCCTGCCACAGCCAGAGATCGGTGTGTGTGCGTGTGCGTGTGCTTGCGTGCGAGCTAGCGAGCAAGTGAGAGAAAGAAACAAATTTAGAGTAACAGAAATGGAAGTGTGTTTTTCCATGTAGTGTTTTATCCCCGTAACGTGTTGTGTTTTCTCGTCAGCTCCCAGAACTCGCTGCCGTCTGCACTTTAGCCTCAGTGTTCAGCCGAGCAGGAGAGGAAGTAGCTGAATGTTGGCACTGTCCGCCCGCTGGCACACTCGCTGTAAATGTGTGTGTGGGTGTGTGTGTGTGTGTGTGTGGTGGGATGTGTGTGTGTGTGTGTGCGCAGAAGAAGGACACCCTTCTCACGCAACAGGTGGGTCATGGTGCATTAGGAGAGGATGTGGCTGATGTGACTTGTAATAAACTCGGGGCCCTCAGCTTACACGGAGCCGCGGCTCCTGGCTGCATGTGTCTTATATCATGTGGAACCAGATTACAGAGCCGGGGTGTTTAATAATGCAGCAGTCCCACTGTTCAACAATGCCATCAAGGTTTAATTAAGACCAGCAGAGACTCATAAAGAAACCCACATACTTTAGACAGTTTACTGTAAGACACTGCGGGGACACCGAGGGAGGAGTGTGACTCAGAGAGCAGAGCGTGAGTTGATGAGGAGTTTAAAGGAATCAGAAACAATCGCCGAGCGAGAAAAGAAGCCCAGATTTCAGGTAGGAGTATCGACTGTGGACGAGCGAGATCCTCATCTTGATGGGATTTGTCAGTTTCCCTGCGCTCAGGCTCGGTTCTGCTCTTTACTTCCCACCTCCGCAGGAGGATTTTCTTTCATAGGGGCTTGTGTGCAGCGCCGGGCTGTATCAGCTCCGGTGTTGCCTTACTGTAAGCGATCCGGAGCTCGCAGGATTTCAATCAATCATCAAAGAGTGTGAGCCTGTGAGCTTCCCTGCCGCTCAGAATGAGCCGCTTGTGTCGGTGGTTAATGGGAAAGGTCACCTCTGCTTGAGGCGGCGGCGCCGCGCAACAAAGACAGAGAGCGCATTAGAGGAGGGGGACAGATAAACCTGAGAGACAGGAGAGGCTGAACTTTGGGGAGGCAGAGACGTCGCCGGCATCGTAATCAGCTTTGTGGATTTTATTTTTTACATTTGAGTTAAAAAGTCTTGAGAAGTGGCTGCACTTCATCGGAGAGGAGGTTGACCATGAGATGCTCGTCCCTGTGTGCTGAGTTCTCTTTTGAAATCTGCACCACGCACATTCTTTCTGCTCACTTATGAATATTTACACGTTTGTGGAATCACATCTGGGGGTGGGATGGAAACTCGTCTCCGTCTATTAGAACTTTCAGGGTAAAACCGAGGACTGAGGGTGTTTTCTTCACTTTTTTCTGACATCTCAGGGCTTCGCCTGGCGCGACTGAACGCAGGTGCAGATTTAGACAAATACAAATCGGTGTCACATCAGGAGATTTGAAGCGGCGAGGACGTGATTGTGGTGATGATGAGGTTCCCCGCGACTCCGCAGTAGGTCGGCTCCCCTGCTGACAGCAGCCCGAACGAGAAACTCTAGAAGCTTTTGCATTTTGCTTATTTGTGCTGAACGCTCTGTTTTTCTTCTTCGCTCGTTTCCAAACTCACCTAATCTTCGAGTCTGTGTCACGTCTGATTGTCTCCGTCTGAGGCGTAGGAGTATCGGAGGAGGCTGGGACAGCAGAGACAGAGGACAAGCTGCACTTTGTCATTGTTTGGCTGTGAGTGTCAGCGGCCGCCCTCTGTGAGGCCGTCTAACACTGCTCCCCTTTTCTATTGTGGCCGGTCATGAGGAAGAGGAAAGTTTCCAGTTCGCTCTGCAGCTCTGTGCGTACTTACTTTGAACGCCGCTCCGCCGGTGTGCACACGGAATGTTAACTCCTCTTCATTAATTCTGTTTTAGTCTTCTCTGTGCCGGGCTTGTTTATTCCTCTTGTTTGAGGCTCACTCACACAAACACAGTTGGTAGGAAATCCCATGTTTTGATAAGAGTTATCTTTTAGTTTGGCAGCTGCTGTGGGGGAACGTCTGCGGGCGGAAAGGGAAAATGGAAATTTTTTATCACAAGACACTTTAATGTAGCGAAATCAAGGCGGGAATATTTCAGTGTTGGACTGGAGCCATGTTATTTTAATATTTGACATTCTGGATGTAGTTCACTGTAACTCCTGAGTCCCAGTAATTACACCTCAGTTCATCCTGAAACTGAAATAAATTTGGTGAAACATTTTCACATCTTTAGTTTGTCATCGTCTGACAGGACGACATCATTTAGGATCAGTTAACTAGTTCAGGGGTCGTCTGACCTGTGATTGACCTTTGATTGTCTTCTTGTGTTTGAGGCTTGTGAACGGCGTCTGAACGCAGCCTCAACCAAAGTGTCCCTCTGGAACAGAACCCTGTCAGGTCGGTCCACAGCGTATCAACGTGTCCATGTCCTCGATCACTGTTCGATTCTGTGCTTGTACGAGACCCACCAGGTCGTGTGTCTTTATGTGCCTTGTTTATCTTCACCTCCCAGTTCCATTTGGACCAGTTAGTATCTTGTACACCGTCTCCGTCTCTGTGTGCTTTGTTTCTTGTCCAGTACATTCACCAGTATTTGTCATCCAACCTGGTGATGGCTGCTGCCGAGGGACCCTCCCTTCCTCCCTTCCTCCCTTCCTCCCTTCCTCCCGTCCTCCCTTCCCTGGTGTTTCTGTTGGTCAGCTGAGGTGTCTGCAGCATTCAACACATCTGCAGCGTACACGGTTGCGGGAGGACGTCGGTGCACCGTGCACATGGCCGCACGTCTCGGTTAACACGGTCCACATTTTACAAACAGAGGAGCCTTTGTACGTGTGATGTCACCACACTTTCCTCCTCCTCCTCCTCCTCCTCCTCCTCCTCCGTGCTCGTATCTCGAACTGCCTCCTAAAACTCCTCCTTCCTCCACAAAATGACACGTCCGTCACGTTTTTCTTCTGATACAAATGTAAGGTTTGTATCTGGCCTCACTGCGCTTCACCTTCCTCAGAGAGGCAGGATGTGGTGAGGACAGAAGGAACCGTCAGTGTTGCGGTTTAACCAAACATCTAATGAGTGCTGGAGGATAGAGCAGGTTTCTGAAGTGTCACATAGAGATACATCTGCAATCGACCATCTACAATAAAAAAAGCCTGTTCAGCTCACCAACCCTCTGCAAACAAATACCACCTCACGTACACATATCAGAGAGTAGAAACAAGTGCATGAAAGACTATAAAGGGGATTAAAGTGTAGTTTAAGAGACTTTGAGGAAAGCAACGGGTTGCCTCGTCTTGGAGGTCCTCATCGTGACTCGCTCCCCCGTCGCAGTCTTTATGTTGTTCTCCTTTTATAGTATCTTTGCATACTCGGCAGCAAAGCGTTCCTGACTGCCGTCGTCTCCCTCGGACTGCAGCACTTCCCATTATCTGTCATTCCCCTTCACAGCTACAGTTATGACAACTGGCCTCCACTCTTGTTATCTCAGAGCCTCTGTGGCCTTTATTTCTCCGAGCATCACGTCCTCGCCTCAGAAAGACAAAGTCGCTGTCTCAGATCTGCTGATCTGAAGCTGCAAGTTCGTTACATCCGCTGTGAATTCTGCCGGCCAGGTTATTGCCGTTCGATGCCCTGATCGGATGTTTAAAAGTAAGTTTATCAGCAGTGAGTCTGCAGAGAAGCTGCATTGTTCTGCTCCCATTATCCGGTTTTACAGCTGTGTTGGTCCATCGATCCTCAGAAGTTGCTTCCAGTGCGCCTGAGGTTAAATGAAAAAGGGGAGAAGGATGACTTTTTTGTTTACAGCAGTGCTCCCTGCCCGGCCTCCTTTAAAAGATGTGAAGTTAGTGATGGAGAACGTGGCTGCGCCAGCGAGGCGTGACGATGCAGAGGAGTCCTCATCCTTATCTGACTCCGTTCCGCTCCCAGGAAACATGTTGGAGACGCTCGTTGCTTCGCCTCTTCATACTTATTTGCTTTCAGCCCACACATTTGTCGGATGAAATGCACAAGACGTACACACATTGTGGATGCGTAGAAGAGTAATTTGTCTTTCTTTGAGTGCCCTTAACGCTCGCTGGTTCCGTGAATAACAAAATCACCCAATCAACAAGAGGCCCGGCTGTTAACTGAGGTGAAGTTATTACCCCGATCACATTGAGACACGCTGCTCAGCGTGCAGGTGAGTCAGCTGGTTCAAGTGTTCACCCACAGCTCTGTTTACTGGATGAATATTTCAGTGCCCCCCCCTCAAGGCCGGCTTTACATGTATTAGCCTTTGGGCTCTGTATTGGCTCATGAAAAGCTTCCAGTTCTACGTCCAGTTTCCTTTTCATGAAACCTTCATTCAACCAGGCGAGTCCTTTTGTTAACGGAGCTCAGGAGCTGCAGAGATGAAGTTCAGTGCAATGCTTCAGGACGGACAGTAACAGAGTCATTTGAATGTTTGAAGTCAATTATACCCACAAAGGTAACAAAGGTTTGACCAACAGTGAGCGAGTGTGCATCTGAGTGGACTCATCACTGCATGTTTAGGGTGCAGTGGTGAGTGAGAGCGCTGCAGCTCAGAGTATCCAGAGGGGGTTCGCAGGAACAATACATGGGAGGAATGCAGCCTCAAAGACGTGTTCCCGGGAAACAGGAAACACAGGATTGTGTATCTGAAACAAGCAGCTAGCTCGAGCTTCTGATGCCTTGCAAGGTCCCGATGTGAGGATGAGGAGAGGAAGACTTCCTGTCCTCAGCATTCAACACAAGCTGTGGACGCTTTGAACAGAAGAAGTGTGATTCTTCACCTTCGTTCCAGGTTTTCTGCTCTGAGATTAAAACGCTGCCGATGTCAGAGAGTCTGCAGCAGTTCAGAAGTTCCAGGCTTGTTGAATTATTTCCCTGCAGTGACGGTAATTTTTCCCTCCTGTGCTGTTAAAGATGATTGACAGAGTGACGCTCCAACAACGGCACATTAGGGTGAACGTCTGTGTCTACCGTAGCTTTTTATGTTTACCACACTGTTTGCTTATTATTATCCGGTCGTAGATGATGTCATCTCTGACCCCCCCCCCCCCCCCCCTCTCTGCTCCAGGGATGAGGGAGGATGCTGCTTCCTGTGTGTGATGTGTCTAGAGAGTGTAACACCTGTGCTCTGCTGCAGGCTGGTGTCCCCCTGGGTTGGTTAGCATCCCTGCTGGGTGAACACACACACACACACTTGCACACGCACACACATGCCTTCCACTCATTCATATGCTAGAAGTGATTCCTATTTCGCTGCCTTGATTCTATTCATTCCGGGATTGTGGGAGTCTGCACCTGTGGGACACACACACACATACACACACACACACACACGCACACACATTGGTGGATTGAATGTCTCTGATTCCAGCAGCAGGGAACCTGCAGGAGCATCAGATTGGCCCACTTGGCTTCATTTAATGAATTGAAAAGTTTTCCGTCAGATTCTTTTCTGCGTGCTCAAATATTTTATTTATCTCAGATTTCGTCCACAAATCTCTTCGTATATAATCCATCTCTGTCACAGGTGCAGAATATCAGGATGCAGATTAAAACCCGTGATCACTGCACAGGTGGTCCCGATGAGGGAGATAGTAAAAGGTCGACTCCACATCCTCCAGATTTGCCACATCACGACGCCACAGATGTCACGAGGAGCGCTGGCTCGGTCGCAGGCTGGCAGGTCCGTTTGGCAAACTGCTGCAGTTGGAGATGGTAATTTCTCAACTATAAATCGACTGAGAAGTTGGTTCCGGCAGTTTGGCAGCACAGCAAATCGCATACGCATCACGACAGCAGTCCAGTGTTGCGTCATTAGTCTGCTGCATCTGCGTGACCGCCGAGGACCAGCGACTCCAACAGCTGATGGATCCTCTGCTCAGACTTCAGCGGGCTGATGCACAGGTCTGCTGGTCTCTCCACAGATGAAGCCCATTACCTCCTCTGTCGTGCAGATGGTAGACAGTGTGTGTGGCGTAGGGTTGTCCAAGGTGACGGTGGAGTTACGGTCTGAGGTGACGCAGCTGTAGATCATCGAAAGGAACATGAATGCAGGTCGATAGCAGGATGAGATTCAGCGTCTGTGCCGGGAAGGAGCTGCACAGAGGCAGATACTACTGCTGCTCTGTGAATATGTTTCACCCCGACTACTGGGAGTAACTGTCCCTTCTCCACATGGTGTGTTTTATAGCTGATTAACGGCGGATTAATGTTGCACTTTAGTTTGGAACGTTGTCTGTAAAGTGTCAAAGAGAATGAGAGTGTCGGCTCCTGCAGACGAGGAGAACCTGAGTAAAGAGATGATGTTTTCCTTCTCTTCTGCAGTGAAATCTACTAGATTATGTTTTCCTGGTGAAGGACGATGCAAAGTAGAAATGCAGCATGTTGCATGCTGGTCCAAAAACTAATTCTAATACAAACCTGCCTTCAGCTTTGCCCCCCCC
>CAAKHC010019473.1:0-28278 GCA_901007825.1 Macroramphosus scolopax | reverse complement strand
AAGTAGATTCGGTCTGAAAGAATAAGAATCTGACACAAACAATATTCCTCTGAGGAAAAGAAATTAAAGAGGAAATGTTATAGCCTGTGGAAGGAAATAAGTTGCACTTTTAGCATAAGCTCACACACTGAAATATCATCCTGACATCCTACAAGATCAGCCCAATGTTGAGAAACTCAAACTACAGATGACTTTGATTTGTACTATACCCTCTCACTTATATAAGTTCTACCAAACATGGCTCAACTGTCACTGTTCAGAGCTGAAAGGCGAGGGGGGTTTCTGTGCAGCCGTTCTGTTTCACCACACCGATCAACAATCAGTCCTACGAAATAAACAGTCCCAGGACCACACAAAATTCAAAAACGGTACATGTAGATTGAACTATCCAATCCGTTTTCACATATCGACGCTTCTGAATATGGGTTAAATTCATTGGTTTACACACCGGAAGTCAACTGGAGATTGCATACGTACTGACGCCGGGGCGGCGCCCGGTCCACGGGAGGGCGGGGACATGCGGGAAGCACTGAAGTAATCAGAACTGCCAAGTCTCACCCTTTGAGAGTGAGAATCACGTAATTTCACCTCTTCACACGCCTCACGCCACACTTGCCATTTCACACGCTTTTTTCCCCCTCTCACTACTTTAACACAGGTGGCTTATTATCTATTATTTATAGTTCTTTTCTGCAGTATATTGACGAGGATAAATCAGTGTTGTTGTGAGGCCGCGTCTCCTCTCTCATATTGCACTGGGAAAATTGTGGTCTCCAGAGCTGAGGGCATTGATCACCAGGCAGCAGTGGCTTCTGCATTTCTGTACGGTGGAATTGATTTTTTCTTCCCTCCCTCCTATTTAGGAGAAGGAAGCATGTTCAAAAAATGTTACTCTGTCCAGGTTTTTATCTGCAGCAGTACGTTGAATTTCTCTCCAAAGAAAAAAATGTACAAACACACACTGACAGGACTGGCATGAGGTATGCATGTGGTGTAAACACGAGACCATCAGTGGTTGTCATGGAGACTACACATGTCTCATGTTCACTAAGAATCAGGTTCATAGATTGGATAATGAAATCAACTTGTTTCCAATTAATGAAAACATGAGCGATAGATTTTTTTCAAATTTCAAACAGATAATTCAATTCAGAACCGTTTACCTTCATCAAGCATGTTTTCACAGCGTGGTCAGATGTCTTCATGCAACATCTTACACAGGGTTGTTTTTTCATGGGCTCATTTCCATGCCGATTTGTAGATGTGGACTGTCGGTGCCTCAGAGACCAATTATGTGAGCGAGACATCATCAGGGGAGCATAAGTGATTCTCGTGGGCTTTTGAACTCTCTGCAAGGCACAAACTGAGCTTAAAAGAACAAACAAGAAGCGTTTTAGTTCACAGTGCATTTGGAAAAGTGTCCAATTTGCATATGCAGAAGAAGAACTTGTTCTTTATACCTGACAGGGGAGCAAGTGGACACTTAATGTTAATACCAGTAGATGGTACGACAACAGCTTTAACAACTTTGCCACATAACCGTTTATCCAACTCTTTCTTGTCAAGAAGCTTGAAGTTTCTGAATATAAGGGTGGACCACAGACCAGATCCCAGCATACCAGCAGTGACTCTGTTACAGGAGATGCAGTGGACCAGACTGTTACGGCTGACTGGAAGGCGTCATTTCACTCTCTGACAAGGCTACAAAGGACCTGCTTCATATCTCACTGACACATGACTGAGATATTTCTAGTGTGGTAACCTCCATCAGGGTGAAGACAGATGAGTAAAACACTGTTGTTCTAAATGATTTCTCTGACCTCAAGCAACCTTTTCCTTTTATTGAATTAACTCACCCCGAGGCTACGAAACAAATATGTATCAAGTAGCCTGCTGCGGCCGCAGAAATATGTATTATGAAATATAATTTATCACAGCTCATTCAGGGCTCACATGTCCACAGGCACATTGCAAAAACACATTTTTCTTAATAATCGTGTCCAACTTAGACATGGTTTAGCAAGTTTTACTCACCGTGTCCGTCTTTGGAGCTGTTTCATGGCGACAATCTGTGAAGCAAATTCTATGAGCTGACGTGACTGAAGAAGTTTCCGGAGACACTCAGATGTCTTAAACTGAAGTCTTGAATGAAGCCCTATATTGAGGAGAAATGAGGTGAACAAATCTACAAATCTAAGCAATATATTACCCCACCCTCACACTGTGTAACCCCCTTGACCCTGAAATGCACCAATGTTATGCCGACTCCCAAGCCAGAGATGAGTACATACGGCCTGCTAGAGAGGACAGCTTATTGACTGTTATCTAAAGAGCCGTATAATTAATGACCTATATGAAGTGACCAGGCTAATCATTACATCATATACTCCTTCCATATGAATTAAGTCTAAAGTTATCATTATGAAACTACAGGCCTGATGCGATAGCTGTCTGTCAGATGAGACACCGGCTCATCCATCAGATTCACTGTTGCTCTTATAGCTGCGAAGCGCTGATGGAGAGATCAATCAACCAAATGACAGGCTTCGCCCTGAAGGGGAATACTAGCCATCCTCGGTGTGGCTCATCCTGATGAATAACACCTGTCACCTCCCATCGGTTTAATTACGCAGGTACCGTGGCGTCAGATCGCTAAAGGATAACACATAAAAGGGGGGAGAGCCACACACGGCACACAGTGACATATCAAGAGCCTAAATATGGCCACACTTCATTAAATCCTGTTTCCAAGAATAGGGAGCAGACTGTGCCTCTTGTAGGTATGAATAATGGAAACAACCTCCTGGAGCTCATTTTCAGAGAATGATCATCATGCTAAAGTATAGCTTAATGATCACACAGATAAAGTGAGGGGATGGCATTCATGATTAATGCCCCCAGCGACGCAGCTCCGCTGTCAGATCTTCTGCTCACTGAGCAGCACATGTTCAAAGAAAATAAGACGCACAATGGAGGCAAAGGATGAATCACAGTTCACAGTTATCACACACCATCCATGTGACATATTCTGCAAAGAATGTATCATCAGACAGGTACATCTGTTCCATTTATAGATGCACAAACTGAAGAGGGATTCAATTTTACAAAGGTATTTGTTTGGAAGTTGTTCATTTAATCTGCAGGATAAAGCTTGTGGAGGTGTAGCATCTATTTGTTTTATCATGTGGGTTTACTTAATTACTACTACGGTTAATTACTGTTAATTTCAAACAAGAGTGTGACTCATTTTGATCCCTGTGCAAGTTGAATAAAAGTTGTTTGTTGCATAAACCTCTACGTCCTTTTAAAGACCACTAGGTGGCACTATTGTGCAAGTAAATAATATAGCAGGGAAGCTACTTGGCAAAGGTGACCAGCCAGTGCAATGATCAGAAACTCTCAACAAGGAGAGAAAATAAAAGTGACAGTTTTATATTTGAATGGAGGAAAGGTCAACCTGTGGATTATGAGTCTGCTTACATCACTTTTCAAAGTAAAATATCATTGATTTTATTCTTAGAAATGCTAATTGTACCCCACATCTTAGATTTTAGATTAGATTTAAGATTGTTGCTGAGGTGAGAAATTGAATTCTGCCTCTTTGTGCAAACTTTTAGTTTGTTTGTTTGACACAAACATCTGAATCTCTTTCCGTGACTTCTTCTGTTTGACATGCAGCGTACGATCACAAGCTGCAGGCCTTATTTGTCTGTGCGAACAGGCCACCTAGCAGATCCTCCCACCATAAATCTACAGTAATCCCCTGATCCCAGAAATCTGTCACTGATAGACCGCAGACCTGGTCCCAGCATACCAGCTGTGACTCGGTTACATGAGATGCATCAGCCCTGACTAACTGGAAGGCATGTCATTTCACTCTCTGCCAGTGACAATGCTACAAACCATCCGGTTCATATTTCAGTGAGACATTGCTGAAATATTTACAGTCACCAGCCTGGAGATAGACTGCACGCTTATTTCATCACATGCCAGTAACTTACAGGTTGGTGCTGCTGACACAGAAACACCCGGCTGCACTGCCGTCAGTAGAACATCTGAAGATCATTGATAAGATCTGGAGATTTATCAGGTTTGATGTTGGAAATTACATTCTAATAACATGTCTTACTTTTCTGTTTTATGATATTATGGATTAAAAGAGACTCATAAACTGTCATCAATTAGAATTTAGTGATTTTCTTACACCATTAAATTCTTACTCTTAATCTACACACTCTCTCTTTATAGTAATATTATGTTCAATCTTGTATGGTTTTATTATTTTTATTACCCGCACTGGACAAGGACCTGAGTAGGGGAGACCAGGGGCAGATGAAAGTTTGTAACAGCTTTAAATCCTGCAGTCAGAAACAGGCTGGTTGTGACTTCGCAGATTGTGTTCTTACAGAAACCTGAATGATAAATCATCTTTAACATTAGTATGCCATTGATTGATATTTTAGACATGCTTCACGTCTGGCTGTGCAAGTGTAACTTATTTATTTAATGGGAACAATTACAGTGACAGTTAGGTATACAATATCAAATATATGATATTCATCTTCCCGTCTCTGTGTGTATTTATTTACTCATAATGTAAAGAATTATATAAATGTAAGTCGGCGCTGACTGAGCCCTCCAAGGTCTCATCTCCTGCTGCATGAGAAGTCAATCAGTGATACCGACGCACCAACAGGCTTACAGATCTCAGACTGACCCACTTGTTAATTACGACTGCTTTCTAGCCATCTTTCTGGGACTGGCCTACATTGTGTCCTCTCCAAAAATGTATTCAGGTCAGGTCAAATCATCCCTCCAATCTCCTTCAGCTTTGCTGGATTCAAACAACATTACTGTTGTTATCTTATCTGTGATGTGAGGTTCACCGTCACACTCAATGCTTTTAATAAATACAATGATGAAAACAATCATGTTCATTAATTTATTAAACACCGTTTCAATTTACAGCACATTCAAGTGAACAGAAGAAATGTGGGGAAATTGGTTGAAATAGAAATTAAGACATTTGGATAATGTTGATATTTACAACATAAATATACATTAAAAAATATCAGCACACGACTGCATTAAGGAATTCAAGTGTGAATTGTGTTGCACATGCACATTGAAGTTATTTATACAAGGTTATAATGCACTGGAAGAATTGGAAGAGGTTGATTTTGTGAAAAGGAGGTTAATATTCTACATTACATGCAGCACACAAACGTCTCTGTAATTATTCTTGATGAAGACTAACGAGTGAACGGCGTGTTTACACGGACATTGTTGTATGATAAGCAGAACAACATGTAAACATTTGGTGAGGAATACTCATTGACCTGCAGCGCCAACACCAGGACCTGGACAGAACACCTCCCGTTAGTCCCTACATGCAACACTCATAATAAAAACAAACAGAATCTCTGGCAACTCTCAGCTGCCGAACAACAGCTGAAGGATTTTTAAGACTGCAGTTATTAGAGGAAGCTGCCTACATTCTTCCTGTGTATGCGTTCACATCAGCTTCTCAATGCCTGTCAACAACAATACAGCTATATCTTATCTCTTATTTCTTTTAAACATGGCGAAATGCAGATAATCTGCTAGTGGGTCACCGAACAACGTTTTCCTGGCCACTGAAAGGCTGCACATTCTACAGCCATTCAATTAGATACTGTATGCTGCATGACAAGTAGCAGCTGCAAAGCACGAGTCAAAGAGAGGCACTTTATTGCGGCAGGAACATCGTCGACAGGAGCGTTGGACGCTGCTCTCAGGAGGTGCTGCTTCTTTTTCTGGTCCTCGGTCTTCTCTTCAGGACATCCTCTTCTTGGTCACTTTCGCAATCCCTCTGACAGAAGCAAAGGTTTGAATTAGGGGAAGATGTCGAGTTCACAGTGTGGTGACAGGTGTCAAAAGTTCCAGTTAGACAGGAACCAATCTGACAAGCTAAACTTTTCTGTGTGAAAACACTATAGCTTTCTGGTGGATGCCAGTTAAAGCAGCCAAACATTTGTGTCCCCGTTAACCCTTTAGACCCCAAACGATGGGTTTAAAAGTACTGGAATTATCCTTGAAGCATGTTGAATTCAATGCCACACAGCTACTGAATTCTTACACTGCAGTATAATTAGAAAGTAGTATGATCTTTATATGAGGTTGTTCCTACCCCGTCCTGCACCGGCAGCTTGTGGCCCTTCTTCATGATCCGTGTTAAGTGATTGCAGAGAGACACAATCCTGAATGACAGCTGTAGAACGGACACAGTAACAGGCACGATCAATCGAGAGTGACGGTTTTTTTTCGCTATAAGAAAATGATCTAATTGTGCTTGAAGACTTTACCTTCCACCTGCGTCTGGCGTACTGTCTCCTGAAGTTCTCCAAGTTGACGACTGACAGCCTCTTCACCATGGCCTGTCGGGGATTCAGAGGCTGTGGAGACACAATGAGGCATGAAACAGACGTCATCTTCATCACCAAAGTATAAATAGTGAAATCGGACGACAGGGAATAAATTATAGGACAGAAGATCCAGACTGAAATTGGACATCGGATTCATTGTATATGATGGACATTTATTTCAGGGTTTTTTACATCTGTGAAAAGTGTCAGTGTGAACATCAGAACAGAAGCCTGAAGGCGTGAGGCGTGTTTATCTGCTGAGATCCAAAAAAATAACATCACCTGACGTAAGATCTACTCACAGACATTTCCCCCTGTTTAATGAACATCTCCAAGAAATAGATAAATAGGCATCTACAATAAATAAATAAAGTCAATCTTCAGTAAAAGTGCACTTATCCATTAATCAAAAAAGAATCAGTAATGTTTAACATTAAGATATAGTCTGAACAATAAAATGGAATGATAAAATAATCAGTCAAAACATGTGAATGTCTGATACATTCCGAATTGTCTCACAGCCAAGACAGTGAAAACAGAAATATTTATATATTCATCTGGTTGGCTTCACTTCTCAAAGTCAAAGGCTACTGACCCAAACAACAAGTCTTATATATTTATCACCCTTGTTTCAATAGTTGATATCACTTCAAGTATATAATATTTATTACTACTGGGCCATGACCTTTAAAGAAATAACTGACATTTTGGCAAAAGAAATTCAGATTTCTTGTTAAGTGTTTAATATCAAGATGCAATCCTTGTATGTTGGTAGATACGAAGCTAAAGGCCTGATGGGGGTTAAAGACAGGACACGGAGTGAGACAGCTGTAAGGAGGCTTGATGTAAAAGCTGTCCGGTCACGACCAGTCGATCAAAAGAAAACATCATAAAATCTTCTAACTTCCTGGCAACTGTTCAAAAATGAGTCACCACTGTCCCACTGTCCTGTCAGCTGGAAGCACACCTCCTTCATCTACTGCAGTGAGTTGGACAAGGACGTACAGACCAAATGGCAGCTGACACATTAGAAAGACATTCTGCCGCCTCTAACTTTCCCTTTGACTGATCGTGTCACATGACCTCGGCTGAGGTCCACAGTGTCAAACAAGATGTGAGAGAGCTGCTGATCTCCTCATCTAACTCAAAGTAAAGTGACACAAATAAGTGCATTTCCTAAAATGTTGGAATATTATTTCAAGAGACTCTATCGTACTAAAGCTATACATTCAAAATGATGTGTTATATTCGAAGAGTCTCATTTCCAAAGAACATCGTGCTCAGATTCATCAAAGCTCGACAGAAGTGTCTCTCCTCGGATCAACCCGACTCTGTGAGAGGCTGTTCCGCCTCGGGGCACAGCTCCCCTCTGCAGGACCGATGCAGCAGCTCCTTCAGCGCCTGCTTCACGTCCGTGTTCAGACTGCTGCTGTGGACGCTGCCGTTGGCTCCATCTGCGTTCAGAGAGCTCGTCACCTCCTGCAGCCACTGCAGGTCAGAGTTCAGCTCCTGCCTCAGAGAGTCCAGCTGACTCTGCCTCCGGTGGTACTTCCCGCTGATACTCTCCAGACTGGCATCTACGCCCTTCATGTCCTCCTGCAGCAGCCTCCGGGAGGCCTCCACCTTACGAAACTCATAGTGGACATGAGAGAGCTGCTTCCTCGCAGTCTCACTCTCCTCCTTGTACCATGCCTCTTTCTCATTGTAGACGGACAGCAGTGCGTCTATGTCACTCTGCAAGGTGTGGTGGGCTCCGGCCACCTCTGACAGCCCCACCTCCATCAGGCTGATGTCCTCCACCACAGTGGCGAAACGCTCAAAGTTGGCGTATGTGTTGTTCTGAGGCATGCTGGAGTGGGACTGGATGGTGTACTCCTTTAGACGCTGAGTCTTCAGCTGCTCTTCCTTCCTTTCTGTCTCGGCGGTAGCGTTGTCCTCCGTGTGGAACCAGGACTTCAGACAGAAGGACGGAGGAACACTGAGTGAGAGGTTGTCTCATATTGGATCTTCAAAACACACGTAGCGGCGAATATCCCACCAGATGTGGCACTGCAGCATTAGTGTGTGGCCCTACAGTGAAAGCCATGGCAGGTGAGTGCGCCAAAAAAACAACGGGCATTCCTGTTGAGCGTGTTATGCTTCCTGGCGTCATGCTTGTATCCAAACAGGATGAAGATTGCACAGCAAAAACAACATTCACATGCATCTCAGCAGGCAGTGTTGGAGTAGACGTCTTCAGTATTGCAGGTTGTTAAACGTCCATGCCATTAAAAACACGATTAGTGACATCACGCTTCAGGCTGAAATATCTTGATAACAGGGCTGATTTCTGACAGCTGTAGCCGACGTGCTGAACTACGTATTGATAGGTGATTGATACGTTATACTGTAACTGGTAACATATGTCTTCAACAAGGAGGAGCATATATGCTGTTAGAGCTCTTTAAAGTAACATAATGTTGCTTTAAAGAGCATCAGCGGCCTCTGGTGAAGTGGAATTTACAGTGTGCAGGTGCATTTCACTCTGTCAGCAGGGAGAGTACCGCACTACTTGGAACAGTATTGGAGGTTGAACGAATTATGTTAGCACGAGATCGGGACACGTTGGCCCCACTGAGACATCCTTCTTGCTTATGGTTGATTTCATTACTGTGACCGTCCAACCAGCCATGGCTGGTCGGTCTCTTCTTTCCTCCATCAACCTTCTTAATTTCCTCCTCCCCTCTTTTTGTCTTTGCAATGACATTCGCACTGAGGCAGGCACGAGTTTCCACAGCGCAAGAACGGACATTCGAGGCGCGAAGCGGGAATGAAAGAGCCGCTATTCTCCCTGTTACAAGTCAAAACAATGTGTTTTGAAGCTGTATGAAAGTAACATAGCTACACCATGTTGCTTTAACGTTGTCTACCTCATTCAGAGATGGATTTCTTCTAAGAAATGACCTAAATACTATCTTTGACAAGAACAGTTACATGTTGTCAAACATTATTAGGTGTCCCACTGAGAGTAGTTATCATGTAATACACACACATGCTACAACAGAGCATAAATGAAGCTCCTACCTTTATCCAAGGATGGTTCAGGGCGTCCTGTATAGTCATCCGTTTTCTAAAAGGAAAATGCAGCTGAGTAAACACGCTCCATCAATCAGACACCGAGTGTAGCGAGCAGTCGCGGCTCAACTTTCACAGGAATATTTGGTTACTTGGAGGTGCAATTAAATGGAAACACATGTTCAGCAAACAAGAACATGATCATGTGCAAAGGCAAGCATAACACAAGGCTTTGCTTCTGGTAATTAGTTTAAAGTATGAATAATATTTATGTAGCTTATTTTATTAAGTGTAAGACATTGTGTCAGCAAAAGCAAATGTGCCCAAATCCTTGCTCTAGATTTCTGTGGACGGGCCGCCTTCGTATTTGGATCACATTTAATGCGCTTAAGATTTATTTTCTGTGAACCCTGACATACTGGGCTTTGTGTTGGGATCGTAAGACTCTACCTTCGTTCATTTTGCTTTTCAGTGGCCCGTTCTTTTACCTTGTGTCCTTCTCCAGGAGCTGTCTGATGAAGCTCTTGGCCAGCTCGCTTGTATTGCTGAAGAACTCTTCGTCAAACTCGTAGCTCATGGCTGAGATGTTGCCCAGCGTTTCCTGCTTTGTGTCGCCGAGGAAAGGCGATGCACCACTTAAGCTGGAACAACAGCACAAACTGACATGAGACCCTCCTCATAAATAGGTAGATAAGATCATTCGTAATCACAAATCATCTCAACTTACAGTATATACGTGATGACTCCGATGCTCCTGTGAAAATAGCACAAGGTTAATCAAAAGTTATGTATTGCAGCCTGTTGTATGGAGGACGGGCAGCAGTCAGAAGGTAATTAAAGACTCTTACCACATGTCTGCCTCCAATCCCAGTTGCTCATAGTTGACTATCTCTGGAGCTGAAAATAGACACTCCTGCATCACAAACAGCATATACGGCCGGGTGCAAACAGATTTATCACTAGCTTGAAAAATCACTTACCCACAAATTCAGGGGTCCCAAAAATGTTTTTAAAATCTGCCCCCGCTTCTATTTTGTGTGCCAGTCCAAAGTCTATGAGTTTGATGCGGGGTAGAGGAACATCCCTGTCCAGCAGCATTATATTCTCAGGCTGAAGTACAAGAACAACAGAACACAGACATCGGTCAGTTGATTTCAACTATAAAAGTTGGGTAATACATAAACACTAAGAAGGGAGTGAAGCAGAACTCAGCCAAGCCTGCTGTTATCACGGTAGCTTTTATGCTGTCGTTAAAAAATGTTAATGTAAAACTCCCATCGCATCTGTCCTGTGACCCTGACCCGTCCTTGCTCCATGCTTCACTCCTCCATCAGGGTTAATGGAAATCAGCCCAATAGTTTTGTGTGCCGCGGCCCCCTGGTGGGCAGTGAAGGTAGAGCAGATGGGCCGCCACAGGTCTTTTACAATAAAGTCAATTAGCCAGTATATAGACAATAACAATTCACTGTGTGACCTTAATTTATGCACATTTGTTGCCTAATAAATCGTGATGTTTATGGTAATGGTTTATCAATTTAAACTGCATTGCCGTGAGCCTGCACTTCATCTCAGTCTGGTGTAAGTGACCAGAGTTGTGATTAAAGGTTTGCGTCAGCTACGGAGGATTTTCAGATTTCAAAATTGGGTCAGGACATTCTGAAGTTCGGGACCGGGCCGCTGCAGACAGGCAAACAAATGGCACAGAAAACATAATCTCCTTAGCGTAGGTAATAAAACACGTTACCTGGTTGAAGGAACCTTTTGTGCAAGCGTTAAAGAAAAACATTGCAGTGGTTACATTCATAATCGTTATAGCGTGATGATGTATGACTAAAGCAAAGTACATTTTTGGGGACATGACTCAAAATCTGTGTTACATCCTCGTTGACTGGACAAACATTTTAAACAGTCTCTGTACTATTAACCTCCTGATGTGTTTAGCATTCATCAAGCTGAATCACTGAGTGATCTTTTCTTTTAACTGTCAAAGCATCTGAAGTGAGCAGACGCAGACGTAGAAAAGCAAGACAGTGGTTGTCAAGAGTGCTGCGTGGGCGACGCTGCCCTCCGAAACTGATGAGATAACCCCACGGTGTCTGCATCTGAGAGTCTGGACGTGAGCCACAGAAAACAGGAAGGATGTTTGGTTCAGAATAGCATGGCGCGTCCTCAGCAAACAACGCCTCAGGGCCTTTGTGAATTGGTTGTACCTTCAGATCAAAATGTGCGATCCTCTTGGAGTGGAGATACTGAACTCCATCGAGGATCTGCTTGATGAACTGAGTGGCCTCCTCTTCGCTGAGAGATTCCTTCTGAGCCAAGAAATCGAACAGCTCTCCTCCAGAGACCCTGTAACACACACAAACACTCAGTGGGCTTCCTGTGGGCTCTAGATAATCTGGAGTGGGGGCTCTCAAACATTATCTAAGAGTGCTCTCAGGATGTGGACAAGCTGCTTTCAGGATGCCTCACATACGTTTATCTCTCTCCCATGTCTGTGTTGAGTCGGCTGCCCGACTTCTGCATCATTGATCAATGTAGTTCTCCGCTTTTTCATTAGGAAATTCTTCGACCAGTTGGCAGCACAGTGTTCTCCTACATTCATATAAAGTAAAAATGACTGCCTGAATGAAGCACCCTGTGAGTCAGCCCATTCCTGCTGTGATTAAACTGAGCTTTCATTAGTCCTAATTGGGCCCTTCATGTTCCCAGGAGAATGTCAGACCCAGACGGGGCCCTCAGAGGACTCTTTTCAAAACAAGCGTTATTGACTCTGGGAGAGACATTCAGTTCTTTCTCGCCCACGTGACGGCGGCAGAGCAAACACACGTTCAACAAACAATTCGTGCACGCACAGATTTAAAGTGAAAGGTCAGACGGTTGCTTTGCACTGACGCAACCTCACCGACGCAGTCTGAACCCTTTATAACACCTCATAAGTAGGCTTTAATCATTTTTCTGCACAGGGATTGAGAACAAATGTGTTTTGCGTGGAGATGTTTTAAGATACAGCGACTCATGAAGGGATGGTGCACTTTGAAAGTAGCAACAGACAACTTTCTCTTACAGCTGTCACCGATGTTGCAAAGAGGGATGTAGTGGAGTTTGTCCAGAGTTCATCCTTCAGTCGATAATAGAGAAATAAATAGTCATAGAAATCATTGTTGAGAAATCAAACTGGTTAGTTAAAGAAACACAATTATAGAAATTGTGCAGTGAAGACTGTGACAGACTAATATTTTATTACTTATATAAAAGTAATATAAAACAACAGAGAGAAAAGATTCTGGCCATGTGTATGTTGTCCCTTTAAATGCAGGACTGTTATGATGCAGTGCTGAATGAACCATGCAGCCACTCACAACTCCAGGATGAGCACCACGTCCGTGCGGTTCTCGAACACGTCGTGCAGCGCCACGACGTTGGAGTGCTGGAGCTGCTGCAGGATGTCCACTTCCCTCTCGATCTCCTCTCTTCTCACACCCCGTCTGCTGACACGGCTCTGGCGCTTCTTGATGAACTTGGCCGCGTATTGAAGACCTGTGCTCTTCTCTATGCAGCGCTTGACGATTGCAAACTGCCCGCTGCAGACAAAACGTTACAGCAAATGTCATCTCTTATTGTCATCGGCAATGTTAACATACATTTTTCTTCTTGGGTGTTAAGTTAAGATAGAGAATATTTGAATGAAAAATACATAATCAGCAGGATGTAGCTACGGCTGAAGACAAACACGTGGGAGGAAGTAGTGTGTCAAAAATGGCTGATATATTGCAGCATAACCCATCACTTCCTGTTTCCCAGCCCGGCTGAGAACAATCAGACTGGCCGGCAGAGTGGACAGCTGCTATCCTCCCACTCCGGCAACCTACGTCCCAAATTTCTATCCATTCGCATGAGATCAGTCCAGTGAAACAATCCCCAAACCTCTGAATGTTTCACAACAGAGGTGTGGCTTGATGACCATTCCTCTGTGGATCATTGTTTCAGTGCTGCATGTGGATTCTGCAATTTCTTTCATAACTGACCCTCTGACAGACTGAGAGAGAAGTGTGAGAAAATGTCCAGCGCTGGAAAATCTATGTGACGAGACTCTGTCTCTTTATATTATTGGACGAGCGCTCGTAATGTCAAACCCGACTAAGCTCGCCGCCGCTCCTACTTCCTGCTGCAGTAAGCTGATCTGCCCACTCTGTACATTCAGTCAGAAGAACAAGCCTTTCAGTTTGATCCTCCAGTGTCAGGCCAAAGAAAGACACCAGTGTGAGTGTGGTGGCAGCTTCATCTCTGACTTTCGAGTCAAGCCTCTTGAAAAACGGACATTTATATACAGACAAAAGAGGGGAAACAGATGATAACTGACGGGCCTTTTATATGTTTTGGCTGTTGCCCACCACACAGAGATTCCAGGGTGGCTGTGATAGATTGTCCACTATTATCATAGCGAGCTAAGAATAACTCTGTTTGCAGACTTGTTCTCCTCCTGTCACCTCTCTGCCGTGGAGAGGGAGAAGGCCTGCTGAGCTGGAGGAGTGAAAAGAGAGGACGAGTAGAAAGGAGAAGAGAGGGAGAGCTGCTGGATGAAGGCTCCTTTTAATCAGATGAAAAAAGGTCCACCCGCTGTGGTCTTGGCAGGCTCGTTTCATAGTTCACACGTTCAAAGAGCGGAGACAAAGGACCAGCTCCAACAATGGATTAAATGTTTAAAGCAACTCTATCTGGTTTCAGGTGACCATATTGACTCTTCACTGCTTTATGTCAGAAGGTTGAGATGTGATGAGTTTTGAGGCCCACGCCCTGTCCTCAACTCGTTCATTAGATTCACCTCGCTCACATCAACAACACTGTAAACGACAAATAAATGAACGTCAATGAAAACTTTAACAGTGCTGCAAGTTAAAAGCCAGATTAGGAAGATATCATTAATTTTCTTTTAAAAAACAGAGAGCTTTCTATTCTAATTTTAGGGTAGTTTAAGGTCAAAAAACAGAACGCAGCCTCACCAGTAGATTGATTTGATTTATTTAGACAACCAAGAAAAGGAGGATTTTTCTGGATTGCTTTCGGTATCACAACGATAAGAAAAGACACATTTGATCAATTGATTTCATGCGTCATTGGATCTTTCAGGTACTAGTAAGGTATCTGATTATTAGGATAATGTACTTTCATATCAGGCCACCAGAATCACCAGGATCACACAACATGGAGATCCTGTCCCAACAGGTGGGGAGACATCACAACAAGTGTCTTCAAAGAATCACTCATACATGCCGCAAAGGAAAATTAAAAACCAGGCCGGCTGATGGGACCAGTGTGGAATCTGAAACGCTACCTCTATCTGTTCTATTCACAGGACAGTTCCTCCCTTGAGACCTCCCTGACAGGTTCACCCCCTTAGAAATGAGGATGCTAATGTGCGAACCGAGGACGGGGGTAAGTCGCTCAATGAATTCCACTTGTGAAAACAGGCAAAAGGCCCGGGGGGAGGAGTCATCATGTGGCACGAGTGTCACTGTCCTTCATTTGCCTGTTAGGTGAAGCTGAACAGAATAATTCCCCTGTGTTCATGGTTCAAAATGTGAGAAGGTACACAACACAAATGTCAGTGCAAGGGCTTTACTTCAGTGTTATTGTGGAGTGTAAAGTAACAGCGGCGAGAACAGTGATGCTGGGCGTGGTATTCCACTAAGGGCCAGGCGTGCCGGCTGTCTCAACCCTAAGCCGTCCATAGGGGCTGAGAGAACCGTCTCTCCGCGGACTTTCCGCTTCCAACAGCTGAAGGTCATTATCCACAGCCAAGGTTGGAGGAATGCTTGGACAAGTGGCGCCGGCCCAATATTTAAACACATTTCTCAACTGAGCAACCTCTGGGACAGCGTCACATACACTGCCAAGTTCATAATGAACCAAACCCAGTCCCTGAACGATCTGCGGAGCAAAGTGGAGAGGATGGAGAGGAGAGCAACGCTTGAAAACTTCTAAATGGGACTCGCAGAAAACGTTGTTTTTGTATTGTGAAACTGTCAACCTGTGTATCTGCTATATACACCGATACACAGTATATGTGCAGGATACTTATCAGTGGGTTTGAAATAGTCCAGTTACAAAAAAAAGCGTCTGTGGAGAGGCAGGGAGTGACTGCCGACAGAAACAGGATGACCTCTGTCAGAGGGGAACTCCGGGAATGTGTGAGAGGTCAACACGGAGTTCCCTCCGCCAGGCTGAACTCAATAACACATTTTTCATCCAGCAGGAATGTCTGTTCTTCTGAGCTGACTACACACGTTCCTGTCCTGCTCCTTGTCTGCTATAGATACATCATGTAAATCCCTTTGGAGAAATAGTAGCACTTTGACTGGGATGATGAGCAGCACCTGTCCGGCCTCGCGACTCTTTCCACTTCAACACCTCCGGTGTGTGAACACCCTGGCCTTACATGTGCGTCGCTTCACTCCCTATGAAGTGAACAAACCTCTGCAGATTGAAAACATTTCACATTTGAGTGCTTGCAGCTCTGTGAGGATGCACTTGTCAGCTAAATGCTAACTTGAGCATACTTGCATGCTCACATTGACACAGCTAACATAATGATGTTCAGCAGGTATGTTCACCATGCTAAGAACGTTAGCTGGTTAACAGAAATAACACGCCACTCGCGAGGCTTTAAACACCAGAGGCGACACAGTTCAACATGAGGGGCCTCTGCTGGTGCACACAGATCCCCTTCTTTTGCAACTTGGTCCCTCCCATGGACTGTGTCTAGCGCGCCTCCACTTCCAACCAGCATACAAAACTGAAGCCGAAATATCTCAGGTATGCGTGCTGTCATGTTACACTGGGACCAGAGTCTCCGCAGTAGAGGTCAGCACATTAAGCAACTGTATCAATGTCCCAGCCGTCTCAACAGCGAGCCATCAGTTTACTGCTCAACTCATTTTTACGGGTTAATCAAGGGTTATAGGAAGCTTGTTTTCCTTTTTCTCTCGACTTTCTTACATCCAGATACAGAACTGAGACTACAGCGACTACACTCAGAGAATCTGTCAATCATGAAACAACAACAACAACAGCTTTCTACGGCACCAAACAACTAATTGAAGCCAAACTTGTCAGACAGCTTATATCAGTGTGATAAAAACATAACAATCATCTGGTGTTTATTTGGGTTTTTAATTTGGCTCATGTCGCCTCTGCTATCATGACCTATACTACAACCGGCCACCAGGGGGCGATCAAGAGGCTTTGGCTTAATTTTTGGTGATCTCTCATGGCGTCCATGTCTATACAATCCAGGTTTGGAATCATTGCAGGAGAATTGTTGCAAATTACAGTTGTCCTGGCCGCAGTATTAAGTATGAATAGTTTCATGCCACGAAAACAGTACGACTTTATAGGAATTAACTTGTAAATTACTTAGCGCTTCAGACTCTCCGTAAGAAAAGAGAATTTAGCATTATTGGTTAAACTACAACAGACAAGTTATTCACAATATTGTTTTTTGTCTGAAATTGTACAACATTGAAATGTGTCCTAATTACTTGGACAGTAGCTGGAACAAGCTTCCTGTACCACCGAGTTTAAGCCTTTTCCCTTTTTTTTTCATAATAACAGGAATTAGTAATGGAAGCGGTAATAAATGATGGCTTCATTCCATTTGGTTCTAGGTAAAGTAGCTGGTAACATAGTGGTGTCAGTATTCAAAATTGTGAGGAAGTTTACAAACAATAACATACATGCACAGACAAAGGAACATCCTATCCAACCGCACATCCTGTGAAATCTTACATAGTTGGACGGTGATGACGCAGGTGTTGTTCATTCAGTAAAGGCAGACCGAGTGTCTGACAGACACCATGGTACTGGCATCTTGTAAAATAAGTAGTAAACTTTTAAAAGGTTTTTAGCATTTTACGACGGAACGCGGTTCAACTGTCGTTCACAGGTAGAGTTCGCATTGACCTCCAATCTGCCTTTTTCCTCAGACTGGCCTGGACGGTCGCTTGCATAACAGCTGTGGATGTATAAAGACATGGGACGAGCTCGCCGCGGTGTCTCAACTGGAAAGGCCAGTGGCAGCTGTGGGCTCAAACTGTGACACTTCCTACTGCATGTCATCATCAGTAGTCATCAATCACATGGTGAGACAGGTACAGTTGTCAGTAAACGCCTCATATGTCAGGCAAAGGACGGTTTAACGTAAACTGTTCCGTCAATGGAGAAAAGACACATGAAGTAGAACCGCATGACGCCTGCTTATGTTATAATTTGCCATCAAGGGGGCCGTCATGGTGAATCCATGTGATGAATGGCTCAACAGTTCAACAGGGGACAGAACATTCCATTTACTCAACACTGATCAGTTCAGGGCCCACTGCTTCAAATCTCCCCCACCCTCCTATAAGAACAAGTGAGTAACAGGTCCTTGGGGTGCACGGAGAACCCATGACACTGTTCCAAACTGTGGGTGGGGAATGTTGCTTCCCCCAAAACTCACTAGAAATTTGATCGAGCAAGACAAGAGAACTAGAAGCAAAACATTTAGGTGCCAGATAAAATTCTCACACACGTCTTCAGCTGTGAACATCTGATGCTTCTAACCACAGTGACCATTTCACGGCTCTCACAACTCTGTGATATTGTCTCTTGGGGTTTCCTGTCGACAGTTACAATAAATTCATGAAGGGCTTACAGAGAGTTTAGAAACCATTTAGAAACCCCAAGACTTTGCATTAACTTGTTACAAAGGTTTATAGATTGTGATGAGTCTCACTCACTGAGGCTTTATAGATCGGGTTAAATTCAGGTATTTAAATATTTATATTGTGCGTCATGGGCACAGGAGCAACTAGGGGTTTATCTCAGGAGGTAGAGTTCAGAGACCTTGTGAAAGTGTCCTTGAGCAAGAAGCTGAACCCCTAATAGCAGCTGATGAGCTAAATAAACTATTTTGGGCGTGGCGTGACTCAGGAGTGGAGCGGCCGTCTAGTAAGTTAAAGGTTACTGGTTCGATCCCCGAGCTTGGCCGGAGACTGCGTCATAGTGTCCGTAGTTACTCCTGGTTTGCATGGCAGCCTCCATCATTAGTGTATGAATGTGTGAATGTGAGGCAACATTGCAACGCTTTATAATGTCTATTTACATGCATGATTCAGATGCATTGAAGACCCTCAGAAAGCAGTTTCTTTTGACCTGATAAAAGTTGTTTTTATTGTCATTAGCTCTATAAAACCCCTTTATGAAGGTCGGCCAATTAGGAGGTAGTGCCAACTTAACTACGTTGTCCTGACAATGCACGTTTCATCAAGGTACAGATGTGATGAAAAGTGAATTGTGGACTCAAAACCTTTCCTCTACATGCATGTAAAAACACAGCTGGAGCTCCCACCCATTTCACCCAGCAGCTCTTGGTTTGTCCTGTCAGGATGTGCCAGAGAAGGTGTGCAATAGAAGGCCAGCAAACATTGGGACACGTGTATATTTTCATTGGTGGGGAACTGCTAGAGGTCAGACAGTTTCTCTTCATCCCCTTTCAGTCTGTCAGCAAGCAGTTTACAAGCCCAAGCTGTCCTTCCTCAGGCCGTATTGCCTACTTCCTTTAATTCATTTCCCTGATGTCTGCTCTGTATGAGCTACTCCTGCTGACATTTATCCTCCACCTTGAGCGAGTGGAGGTGTCCTCGAGCAAAGACAGCCTCATGTAATTTTCTTTTACTGCACTGCTTTTAGCTCTGAAACTTCATCGCTTGCTGTAAACTTAAACTTAAACACAGCGACACTCCCTGTTTCAAGCCTAAACAGGCCAGCTGTTTGTACTCATCCACACATATTGAGGACCACTGGGGGGGCAAGGAGCATGCAGGGGAGGTGAACCACGCTTCATCACACAAAGTGAGATGTTGGATTCACTGGTACTGAACTTCTTCTACTGTGCACAGCCGTGAAAAGTACTCACCTTCCTAGCTCCGCTCCAATTTCATAGAAATCATCCACATTCTCTTGCTTGAATACCGCCATGCCAGGTTTCCTCATTGATAGGGGTTATCTCCTTGATAAGCGCCTCTCAAGCCGAGCTCTCCTCTGGTCTGCCTAGAAACTGTCCTCTCTTCCTCTCGTCCAACCCTGCAGATAGAGAAAGTTGTTCCGGTTGGTTTCTGACTGGAGTGATGAAAGTGTTACTCTACATGTCCGAGCTTGCAGTGAAGCATTCCATCTCATGAGTTGTACCTGCTGCCTCCTCTGTGCTGAGGAAAGCCTGGAACAAACAACTTGGAATAGAAAGGCTGTCTTTCATTGCAATGATTGAGCTTCAGTAGGACTAATGCTACTGTGCCAGTGTGTTAGTGCCAGTCATTGTACCAGGATTACAATTGAAAGAGCTTTTGGGCAATTGGGTCAGGATATCGGTTAGACAAATAAAACTGGGTCCAGTTGGGAAAGAGTTTGTCTGGGACAGTGGCAGCAATATTCTCTTTATGACTCTAACAAGCTGACATTTTGTCAATAACTTGACAGTAAAGATGAACACCTACTAAGAAAAGGAGACACCCACTCAGTCTTACCTTCTGCAGGAAGTGATGATGAGTCTTCCCCGGTTTCCTACAGCTGCTCTGATCTCCTCATGGCTGCGGTTCAATGCAAACACTGCTCCTTTAGCGTCTCCGTTGTTTTCTGTCATTGCATTGCAGAACCATCAGGCTTTTGTGTGTGTGTGTGTGTGTGTGCGCTGAAGTCCCTCCCCCCTGATGGCTCTATTATGAAACTAGCATGAGAAGCAGGCTATCAATAAAGATGACTGACTATTCCAGTGTTTCTACTGATTAACATTTTGAGGAACTGACGGTTACTAAAGCGAGCTGCCTTCTCCGCAGATGAGCCACAACACATTCAGTCAGACATTTGTTTATTTATTGAAATTGTCTTAACTGGTGTTACAAAAAGGAAGCGTGGCGTACCCTTCAGGACAATAAACATTTGGCGCTTTACATAGTCCAATGATAATGATTGACAATGTTAATGAACAGATTTAGATATTGAAGAAAGTGAAGTGCCTTATAATGCTGTGAGGTCAATACATTTGTGCAATAGACTGCCAGAAGAAGCGACATAAAAAAGGAACAGAAAAGGCAGTAGATATGTTTACATGTAGCTTATTCAACATCAAATATACACTGGCAGACATTGTGAAAAATGCAAAGCAGACTAATTTTGAAAAAAGGATTTTTGAATTTAGTAAACAACCTCACAAACCTTTGACAAACCACGGTTTGGTTTCTAGAGAGACCTGCTCTCTTTTTCTATTCCTCAGAATTTCTTTTTCATTAACAGTTTTGTAAAACATATCAACTACAATGTTGCATAAATTCAGTTGGTCCGACAAAGACGTTCAGCTGCGACTTTTCTAGCGAAGAAATGATCAAATCATTGTAAACAGCAATTAAAGTGAAAGAAATGAAAAGTGATATCAAGTGGTAAACAGTCCATCAGCACTGAGAGAAACACCTGGTCCCATTTTCTACAGTCTCATTCAAACGTAGTTTCAGTTCAGCCTGATTAACCAAACGTTCTTTTTCTTTGTGGGCGAATGTTGACGAGTGTGAATGTTGGCCTGTTAAACAGGTGTAAACAAGAACATGGTGGCGAAGGCTTCCTGATGAACCGTCATCAGTTGAGCTCCAGGCAGTAGGGAAGAGAAAGATGTTGCTTCACACGTCTGATACGTTTCCCTCACACGCTACAAAACAGAAGTTCCTCTTCATCCAGAAGTGAAACACAGTTTCATAAAACTTGAGGAGTACCTGTGACCTTGTGTAAACGCTGGCTAGACGAATGCTATACTGCCACCCGGAGGACGTCGACTGCAAACACATCAGCATCATCAGACGGCTCAGATGAACAATCTCAGCATTATTTGCATATAATTTATCGCTTGCAAAGACGTTTGTAATTACGGGGAAGTGGGGAAAGCAAGACATTTGCAAGCAGTATAACCGTTTAAAAAATATCTAACAATAATAATAAATGACCTGATTATCACGTAACAACGCACGGACGAGGTGCTTTGATGCTGTTGGCAAAAGAAAATTCTCCCGAGCTAAATTTAGTGCCATTTAAACATTTAAGAATTATTTTAAGTACAAATCTCAGTGCAAAACAAGTTGTAAGACATGCCATTGGAGTTTTAAGTCATTAAGGGATCTTTAAAAATCCTTTGCCATTGATATCGGTGATGCTCCTAGAAAAGAGAATCATTGTGGAGAGTAAGAAAACAATCATTCCTTCAAAAGGCATCAAATCGCCAACTATTGGAAGATCACAGCCACAATTTCAAAAATACTTAATAAGTGTTAAGCTTAGGACAAGTGTATTGTTTTGGCCATCACATTGAAACACAAGCACACAGCAGAGTAAGGAAATTAGAAAAAGGGAAGGCTGGAATACTGACGTGAAGCCCGTTTGGACGGTAATGTTTTTGGTTCTTGTTCTGATTTTCGCTAAGAATTCTTGTACAAAGTTCCGGCTCTGATGCAGAGACAAACTCCCTTTACAGCTTCAACACATCACTGGTCCACTGGGTTGATCTCTTTGTCTTCATACTTAAGCCACTCGGCCGGGAAATCTGACAAGTTAAGGTTCAGTTATCTTCCTCATCGTCGCTGACGAAGGTGCGTCCGTCCTGAGCCGTCTCCCTCTCCCTGAGGAAGGTCTGTCTGATCGCCTCCAGCTCGGTCAGCTCCAGGCGGACTTTCTCCAGGTGGAAGGAGCGGCGGTTTTGGATTTGCCTCATGGGGAACGGGTTCATGTCCACGAAAGCGACGTTCATCAGCTTCCTAGAAGAATCGTGAAGACAATAATGTCAGTGTGAGATAGTTTTCTACTCAAAACTGTGCAGATAAACTGAGTTTAGCCCTTTTTGGAACAGACATGCCCCAACACTGTTAAACCATTGTTGGATTAGGTGCAATAACAACGGGTCTTGTTAGTAAGGAGAACTATATCACGATTATATGCATGGACGCAAATACCAAACAAATCCATTCAACAAAATACTTTACCGTGAATCCAGGATCGTGCGTGTGAAGTATCGAAGGTATTTGAAGATGGTTGTGGAGTCCTGCAGCTTCAAAAACTCGTCCTCTTTGTACTTGAAGAGAGCGAGGGCGCAGCGAAATATAATCTGAGGAGAAAGATTGTCAAATCTGTAAGAGCAAACACCGTGACGCAACACGTCATCCCTCGGACATGCAGACGATAACTGCGGCTGAATGTCTGCAGTGAACATTTGTTCAGAACATTCCACGATAACATCTTTCCTGACCTCTTATGAGGTCACAGGTCCTTGTGAATTGAAGCGGTTCAGTTATCACAGCTCCTTTAATATATATGATTCATTTTTGTCTACTTGGAAACTCATCTAGCAAACTTGGGAGCCACAGATGACACATTTACATTGGCTGCCTGAGCCTGGTCGTTATCTTAAAAGGGTCTATTTATCCTGTTTTTGGGAACGTTCCTCTGGACGAGCTTGTCCAGACACGGAGCTGCGTTGTTTTGTCTCTTACCTTCGGACCTTCGTACAGAAACGCGTCCCAGATCTTGAAGAGGATGTCGCTCACCACGCTGTCCACAAACACCACCAGGAACCAGTTGAAGGTGATGAGGGAGAAGTCCACCTTGTACTGCTCGAAGTGAGCGTGGAGTCGGGGGAGCTTCTCACACATCAGGTCCTTGAACACGCGCTGGTCAACCTGCACAGACACCATCATCTTTTTATGACTATCCACTAACAGTCCTTAGTGCTGCAACAACGTCTCAACTGAGTGATTGCAGGGTGTATATATACCAAATAGAACCTTTGAGCTTGTTTACCTGCGAGCCAAGCAGAGTCTTGGTGTAATAGTCTCTTGGCATGAAGACCTCCACAATAGCTATAAGGCTCCAGAAGGCGTCCTCTTGATCCAGGTAGAGCAGGGCGATAGCTGCCAGCCTGCAGACACGACCCGCAGTAAATAACAATGGCTCGATAAACAAAATAAGTTGGTGAAACTAGAACATTTCAGTACCTGTTTAGTCCCTGGCAGTAGCCGATATCTGGATTCCTCCAGGAGAAAGCCATCAAGATGTTCCGGAGTTTCTGGATGCCGCCTGCACTGGGGGAGGAGTAGTGCTTGTTGTTGGGTAAAGTACGAAGCAGGTCCAGCTCGATCTGCTTCGAGGCCGGGTTGGGCTTGTCCCGGGCCACATTTAGTAAGGTCTCATAATAATCTGGCGCTAAGTGGTCCCGGAACTTCTTAACGTGGACGGAGACGCACCAGCGCCACACCCGGGATCGATGTTCGTGGGGAACGCCGCAGCGAATCAGGGCCTTGAGCTCAGGGGAGCGCACCAGGTCTCTGTTCACGGTGCTGGTCAGATAGTTCTCCCACTTCACCCCGACAGACACCTCCTGATCTGTCAAGGACAGGGACTTGAGCTCTAAAGCTCTCACCTTCGCAAAGAGCTTCTCCTCTTCCTCCTCCTCTTCGGGAACAGTCTTGAAGCCGTACGCATCATACTCACTGACAAAGAAATCAGAGGGGACATGTGGAAGTGTTATCATCAAACATTTTTTATGTGGTTTCAGTGTGTGTGTGTGTGTGTGTGTGTGTGTGTGTGTGTACATGTAGTGTCCTGCTTCAAGCTAATCTCAGTGATGTATTTCCTGACAAGCCCCAGAGGATGTGCCTGAGCTTGCAGAAATCAGAGCGATAGCTTTAGCGACAGACGTGCAAACAGCAGAGCTAGTTTTTCCAGTCAAAAGAACCTGGTTGCAGTTGTTTGAGTAAAGCAGGTCTTGTTCTATTTCGCACGCCGCTGCTTATTACCGCAGTAGAATCTGGCTACAAGCTGGTGTGTCGTTAAAGAACAGCTTGAGTGAGATACTGAGGCACAAACACGTCGGCCTCTGACGGTTCACGCAGTGGAATTATATAAAGAAAACACAGTGCAGCTGTGCTTCAATGTCGTTGTTGTGAAATGAGGTGACAGCAACATATTTTGGCCATTAACTCATACTTTTACTTTTACGTGCATAGTGTGTCTAAAAGTGTCTAAAAGCACCGTGTCGACTTGGCAACTGGAGACCGAACCTGACCCAAACCCAAGCAGCATTACTGGACTTCTGTCCAGGCTCCGGTCAGGTGTCCACACTCTGGTGTAGATGTGTACTACACTAGTGTATCGTATTATCTCTCCGGCATCTTATCGTCATATTTATCTCATTTCTTCATTGTGCTTTTATGTCTTTCAGTGATTAAATTCAACTCTGACTGTGAATAATGATAATCAGTTGTGGATGCTGCAGATTACACTTGAAGACGACGTGCTCGGCCGCAGTTTTAATATATTCACTGTAACTTGAAAACGCCCAGCAATCCTGCTGATTGTGCTGCACTCTCCGATGTACAAACACTACATCTGAACTCCAGTTAGTTTCTTTCTCATATTAGTTCTGCATTGACTGTACCTGACAGTGTTCGGTTTGAAGATGGGGTGCTCCAGCTGGTCAGAGCTCTCCGCCTGCAGTGCGTCCTCTAATAATCTGGAGATGACCTCGCGGGCAGGGCTCAGCTCTGAAGAGGAGCACACCGGAGTCTTCACCTCTTGTAGCAGCACCAGATATTTACTCTCCACCTGACACAACTTGGCCTCCAGGGCCGTATACTGCAGCAAGGACCAGAACAGAGGGCAAACATTCAATATATTATGTTGACTGATGAAAACTGTTCATGTACTTTCCTCCAGTTACAGTAATTACTGCACTTCCCCTTGAGGCTAGTCCAACTTCCAGTTTCTAACGTTAATGCCAACACACATAAGATAGTACCTTTGCTTCCAAAGCCTTTTCTCTGCTCTCAGCATTCCTGCGTAGTACTGTGAGCTCCAGGATCTCCTTGTTCAGGAACTTGTTTTGGGATTTGTAGCCTTGAAGACCGTCCTAAAGAGGAGGACGATACGGAGGAATCAGTCAGTCAGAGAACATATGAACACAAGAAATAATTCTTAACATGATCTGTACTTTACTTTGAGGATGTCCAGCTCCTGCTGCTCTTTGTTGAGAGGTGGTGAACAAGAGTCATTTGGGTTGCCGCTCTGCTCGGAGTCCGGCTGCGACAGCTTCATGATGACTTCGTCTTTGGCCTGGATCGTCTCCATCAACATGCCCATCTGGTCGTTTATCTCCCCCACCTTTATTTTCAGGCCCTTCAGCTCCTTTTGGAGGCTTTCCTTCTCCAAAGCCAGGCGCTCCATGTGGCCGCACAGCGATTGGATCTGTCCGTCTCTTTCCAGGAGCAGGGCTTCCAGCTGGACGGCCTCTTCCTGGGTTACCACGGAAACGGGCGTCTGATCCGAGGCCGCCGATGCGTCTGGAGCCGGAGCTGGACGGTGCACCGGCTGCCTGTCACACTGGGAGGTTCTTAAAGTCTGCTGCAGGAGTCTCACCAGCTCCTGGATTGAGGAAACATCATACAATTGGTTATACAACCTCTGGTAAAGTAAGGATGTGAGGTTTATTTGAAGTTAGTTGTGCTCTTTGAACAGTAAACTCGCAAATCATCTTAAATAGAAAATGTGTTTTCATTCACTTATCTGTTGATCATAGCGTATTTATCAGGGCATTTTGTTTTCAATTACACTTCACCAGGTCTCACACTGTGAAGTGGATGTTTTAAATATCATCTGGCCTGACTCGTCAGTTTGGCTCCAAACACTAAAACAAGAACAAGACAGTGGATTGACGGAACAACACAACTGTGTTTGTTGTTAGCATAGCTGCTATTTCCTCATTTCAAAGCATGACTAATCAGTTGTGTTATAACACTCTGCCCAGTCAGGCACCACATCCTGTGGCTTGGGCTGAATTAATTGAAATGATGGTGAAAGCGCTCGGCTCAGGCTGGTGTCGGCACTAATGTGCACGATTCACACTCCGTGAAGTGAATCTGCGTGTCTTATCCTTGAACAAGTATAAACTGGAACACAACAACTGGAGTTCAACTAAGGTTTGTCATGGCTAATGGCAGGAAGGACGAATGTGTGTATAGATGCAGTTCCACCACAGCGACCGGCTACCTTCTGACTGGCCAGCTCCTCTCGGAGTTTGGTCTGCTCCTGCTGCATGTGGCCCAGTTCTTCCTGCTGGCTCTGCATGCGAAGCTGCATCTCAAAAGGTTTGCTGACACTAAAATCCACCGGGGAGCTCTCAGCGCTACGTGTGTCAGCGCTGCGGCCAAATCTCCCTGAGCCCATCATTTCTCGGAGCAAAGGCCTCTTAGGTCGGGATGAATTACGCACAAAATCGAAAGCTGATCCAAAGGAATCTGTGTGGGAGGAGAATTTCATCACTGCTTTCATTTTCACTTGCCTGTTGCACATATTCATAACAAACAGATCAGATGTGAAATAAACTGAGTCTGAGTTTGGTCAAAGGGTGAGTGAGGCAGCGGATGGCGGACGTACGTCTGTGTGCTTCTGGGTGATGCTTCTGTTCAGCGAAGTCTTTCGGTGGAGCATCCACCAGCTCCCAGTCCTCCGCACCGCTGTTGGCGGTGTAGAAAACACTGCGCCTGCTCTCACCTCCCCTCCCCGGCCGCAGATAAGACATGGAGTTCCTGAGGGAACAAAACCCGACAGGAGAGTGAGTAAGAGCAAGTGTGCCACTGCTATGCAGAGAACAAAGTGACTGCTACTATGCACAAGATCCGCAGGGAATAAGAACAAACAGCAGGGAGGCCTAATGTTCTGCTTCTTTGTTCACGGTACCAGCATGAACATCCTGTGTTTAAGTCTTAAAACAACTCTCTAATGTGTCGCACCATGCAGACGCTTAGAAAAACAAAAAGAAATACACAGTATCGAGGGTGATTTACAACCTCCACCATGTTAGAATAAACTGAGAAGGTAAAGCAGTATAAAAGTGGAACCCACCGGTTAAGGAAACCAGCCGTAAGACGACTGTTCATCTTTACAACTGAACATAATTTGCAAAATTCCAATCCACATGTCAGATTTGTGGCATTACAGAGAGTTGAATCATTAGAACAGATGTGTTGTACAGCCCCAGAAGGGGAACTGTTGTCAGCTGCATATGACACAAACTAGTGAAACATAGATGTAACCATTTCCTCTACCGCAGTCTACACCAGGAAGAACTGGGCGAGCGGTTTGTTTCCTCACACAGTCTACTGAGGCACAGACCAGACAAACTAGTACTGCCTGATTAACAGTGACTGACAACAAAGACTGCCACATGTATCGTGTATTCAAACTGTGGGTACAATATTAACTGATGATGGAGAAGGATTTCACAAAGTGTCTGATCATACCTGAGTTCTGTACCAAAGTTTTTGAGAGAGAAGTTGAGGGTGTTAGTGGGCACAGCAGAAGACCCTCTGGCCGACTGGATCCCCACCATTCCTCCACCGTCCGACTCCGTCTCCATGGCGAAGTCGCTTCGGACCTTCTCCATGCTGTCACTGAAGTTTTCAAAGATGAACGCATCTGAAAGTCATTAGAATAACGTCATTATACAACATGACTTCTTTCACCGGCGCTCAGGACCCGAGTGTGTGAAGACATGTTTTGAATGCTATTTAAAGAAGTGTGTCTATCTGTGGCTCCTTGAGCTACTCTGCAACCATCAGAAGAAAAAAACCTGTTACCTTTCTCAGCCCAGGTTAACAAATATACGGTTTTCTCTTTTTTGGAAAGTGTAGAAATTTCCTACAACACATTTGGCCGAGGATAAATGAAACCGTCGGTCTCTTTGACAACTCTAAAA
>CAAKHC010019472.1:81438-112372 GCA_901007825.1 Macroramphosus scolopax | reverse complement strand
TTTATAGTCATAATCAAAAATGAACTCTTTATTTGGATGTTTCTTGTGAACATTCCGGCGTGTGTGTGTGTGTGTGTGTTATCAAACTACATCAGATGCAGGTGTGTGTTCGACACAGCCAATATTTCTAGAGAGGATTTTATAGACAATAAAAAACCCTGAAAGCTTTTGATGAACAGCGGTGATCCAGCCTGGCAGATACAGCAAAGGAATTTCATACTGTGAACACAGATGGTTTGATCTTATATTAAAAAGTCAGAGAATCTGCTGCAGGTTTGTTGCCATCTTGAGTTGAAATGTCGACTTGCAGAGGCAGAGTCGCCTTTGTTGTTGCTGCCTGCAAATAAATCACATTTGGTCCGTTTCTGCTGCGTTCCGGAGCGACTAACGTACGAAGATGAGAGGTAGAGACACAATCCAAAACACGACAGGTCACCAAGTTTGATGATCACATTATCACAGGCTTTGGTCGTGTCCTGTTCTTTTTACTTCACATTAAGTTTGTGCACATACACACATAGAAACCAACATAATCTGTCTACACATCAGTTGAATGTAGCGTCATTCAACACTCTTTAGGCTTCAAACTCAGAACGTCGGCACCATGTGAAATTACATTTGTCTTGATGTAACGTCTGTCTCACAGACTGTATGTGACATCTGGACAGCACTCCTCCTCTTCCTCCCACCGTACAAAAACATACAGAGGGTCGGGCAGTAGTGAACAGGAAATGGAGCAATCTCAACGGTTATTAACAAAACAACACATTTTTCCAAAAATAAGAATAGGCCTCTGCGACTACCTTAACTTTTATAGCATCAAATATATATACAGCAACCAAACGTATCAGAAAGAATGAACACTTGAGCATACATCAGTGTGATATAACTACCTAAATAAAGAAAGATGTATCTGGCGGGTACTTACATTTTTTAGTTTGGCCCCAAAGTCCCATCTGCTAACATGGACGGGCAGGATTTATGACCTATACTGCAACCAGCCACCAGGGGGCGATAGAGATATTTTGGAGATATTTTACTGTATGTCAATGGTCCGTCCAAAATTAGAGTTGTGAGATGACATCCTGCGCCGGCTGTGAAAGTGTCGGGCCGCCATGAGCCTCCAGAACAGACTTCAATGCACCTTGAAATAGATTCTAATTGTCTCTGGAATTCTGAACACCATCCTCCCAAAAGATATTCCCTTATGTGGTGTTTTCGATGATGGAGGTGGAGAGCGCAGCCTCACACGTCAGAGATGTGGTGATCTGATGATTCACATCCTTCCAACTCTTGACTCTTCTGTTCTGCATAGAATCATACGTTACATCACATGTAAACTTAATAGCACGTTAAGTTCATTTAACATCATAAATCATCAGTTTTTTGATGTATCCTGACAAAAAGAAGTTGTGACCCGTTGATGGCGCCAGATGACGAATCATCAGAGTCCGATTGGTCTGAATCAATTCGATAATTGTCAAGACAATTCAGGATTTAGCATCAACTTCCCTCGACGTTATCTAACGTGTGTGAAAAGCGTAAACTTCTGTGGATTACAGGATCTGGCATGTTTTCTTCTTCTTCCTCGCCAGCTGCAGCTCCAGATCCAACAGCAAAGCCAGGAAATTCCTGTTGGGGTAGATGGCTCTCTTCTGGATCAGCGTCTGCAGAGCGTGTTTGAGCGGGAGGTGACGGTAGATCATGAGGTACGCCAACACCAGGGTCGATGACCGGCTCATTCCCATGATGCAGTGCACCAGCACTTTCCCTGAGGAACAGACAAGATGTAGGCCTCAGTCTTATTAGTGGGAGGGATTAGTGAGTCTTATTAATATCATACATGGCTGCCCGTCTCACGCCGTGGTCTTTCTTTTTTCCCCGCTAAAAATAGTTCCCCGCAATTCATCGCCTTTGTTCATTTAAGGTTCTTTTGCAGACTGAGCCTGGCTGTCTCTTTAATCCCAACATCATCCTCTGTTTGATAGCCTCTCCGAAAGGAGCCACGGTCACATCATAAATTCTGCAAGGTAAGGCTTTTATTAGCGCTGCCGGCCGGATATACACATTACAAGCCGAGTTAGATTGAGGTTACAGGTGACATTGAAGGGTTGGATGATGGGAAAATGTGAGTGGTTTGTCATGAAAAATGGGACAGATTTAAAAAGACTTTATGGCTATTGGATTAAACGCAGTGTGCAGAAATATGATGAGGGGACTTACCATCAGGTGACTTCAGACCTTTGTGAATGAAATCCGCTGCCGGCCGGAAGTAAATATCCAGGTCGAAGTGTTTCGAGTCATCTGCCGGAATGCCACAATACTCAATGTCCTTACCATAAAAGCTTTGGTTCCCTAAACAGCCTTGCTTGGAGTGAGCTGCGTTTAATACATGAGTTATACCTAATTTCAGCAAGGTAGTCTTGGTTTGGGCTACTGCCCTAGCAATACAAAGAGACAGAAAGACTTACATGAACTCAAATCATCACGGCACAATCACGCCAAGCCAGAAACGACTTGTTGTTGTACGAGTCTGGAGAAGCAGTTAACATGACGGGTTTCACGTTTCACAGCAGGCCAAAGTCATTGTACACTTACACGTTCCCGATGTATATGTTGGGCCAGACCTCGTCGATCTGGTGGAGGTGTAGCTTGCACGAGTCCAAAATCCTCTGCAGGTCCTTCACTGTTAGATATTCTTTTCTCTTGACTTTCAGTGCCGACATCGTAAGAGAGTTAAACTCTCCCTCTTGCATCGATTACTGGCCCGAGTGTTTGTTCTGTTAAAGCTGTTCCCTTCTACCCTGGACCAGGATGATCCGTACGAGCAGGTGTTGATCTGCTGTCACTGGACTGTTACCCAATTTAGTGCTTAACCTAGCGTGTAGTCTTACTTGTGCTGAAGGCAGAACAACAAACACTGCAGCCCCGGCTCTGCTTTTCACACCGCTGCGGGAGTTAATAAGCCTCAAACGGAGATGAATCATGCCATAGAGCAGCCAATAATTGGGTGTAATTATGGACAAAGGTTTTATGTGCATTGCTTTGAAAGGATCACAGGAAGTTCATTGTAATGCAGCGTTTATGTAACAAATGTAGTATAACGGTTCTGAAGGTTTTGTGAGAGCAAATTGGGAGGAGAGGGAAAGATTAGGCCTCATTGTCGGCTGCTAATATTATCGAACGGTCGTCATGTTGCAGAAAATGTCTCTCCTGTTATCTTTAGACATCCATTTCCTACCAGGAACCTTTCAGGGTCAAGAATGTAACTCGTGGAGGCAATGATGTGGTTCAGCTAGTAAACAGAACCAGTCAATAGACGTCTCCGGGTCATTTTGACCTGGAGACGGTTATTGATTGATTATTTTAAGTGCTGCTTCTGCTTACTGATGGACCGGGTTTGGTGCGGCGTGATCAAATCCCGCCCGCGTATGAGCAGAAACGTGGTGTTTTGTTCCCGCGTGTGACGAGAATGGCAAATATACTTCGTACACGGAAACCTGTTTCACAAGCACACACGCTGCAAGACACAAGTTTTCCTTACAGACAATATGTACAAGACAAATGACACAGACAAACAAAAACCTGTTCCGTTTCTTAGCCGGAGCATTTCGAGGGTTTGTCAGTGCTTTTCTTTTCTCACCGTGATGATGCAATATTCAAGTTCCTGCAGGGAAGTCTTGTCCAAACTCTGCTCCAGAGGGTTTTGTAACAGGGTCTTTCGCAACACTTTCGCTTTTATAAAAAGTATGTTTGGACACCTGTAGGAATATTTTGCAACCACAAAAGCTGCAAATGTTAAGATGGATAACAGCATAATGGATTTATTTTGATGAATTATTCCCATGTTCAGTATTAAATATGTATTCTGCCGAAGGGATGAGTTGATTCCATTGATCCCCCTATTAATGTTTGGGTCAATATCATGTAAAAACTCAGCATGATTCTTATCAAAACCAGCACAAGTGTTAAGACTTGATTCAAATCAGCTCTTGAAACAAACTGATTGAAGAGAAAGATCAGTGTCTCCCTCCGCTGGCAGGTGCTGAATCCTTCATTTGGTTGAGAGATAACAGTCGTTTGAGGTTCCGTGAATCAGAATCTCAATTCATTTTTTTGCAGATTAAATCTGTCCATATGACTGATGTTCATCCTCTCTTGTGCAGTTTCAAATCCAAAGCCCGAAGCTGTTTGAGGAATCCTTTGTTGGGGAATATCCACCTACGCTCTTTGACCTTGTTGATGGCCTCTAGAAGTGTGTAGCGGTGGTGGATCATTAGATATGCCAGGACGAGGGAGGCCGACCTGCTCACTCCGACCGCACAGTGGACAAATACCCGAGCTGTGGAGGAAGAAAATGGTCGCGATAAGAACTCAGCATAGGGAGATACTGGGGTTTTATTCCAGATAAGATGAATGACATGACGAGAGGCCGGCAGCCTGACATGAAGAAAGGAATAATTAATGGAACATGATGCATATTTACCACCAGCCGTGTCTAGTGCATTCTGAATATACTCAGCAGATGGAAAGAAATAAGGAGAGAGGTCAAAGGATGGTGAGTCATCTGCAGGCACTCCATAATAGTCCACAGTGGACCCATAGAAGTCATGACTCCCCTGACAGTACATCCTCCCATGAGCTGCATTGAGGACGTTAGTGATTCCCAGCTTCCATAGACTGTAGCGATCATTGGCTACTGACCTGTGTACAAAGGAAAAAGTAGAATGAAATGCAAGCTGATGCGCTTTTAATTGTATGCTAAAAGATTTAAAGGGCAGCAACACTCACATGTCACCAATGAACAGGTTCGGCCATACTTCATCCACATGATTACCAAATCGTTTTCCTCCATATAAAATTTTCTCCAGGTCTTTCATAGAAGGAGTGACAGGAGGAGCTGCACCACCTTCCTGTAGATTATTCATGTTGTGGACCTTTAAAATATTACCATCTATTTGAAAGGTGTCCTCTCCCAAACCTTCATTTTCAAACTCGTGGGTTTACTCACTTACTTTACTGGCAATGACAGGTGCTCCTGGTCTAAAAATAATCAGTGACCCATATTCTAAAGGTTCATCATCTTGAGTCACACTGTAAGGAGCGCCATTTTTGTGCAAGCACAATTGCTTCACTTGTGATCTTTATGAGCTCAAATATTTGTTTTCCACCTTTCACAACAAAGCAGAATGACAAACACTGCAGTACCCGGTTTACACCGCGGAGTGTCGTCGTTGGCTCGAACCACTCCCACTGTAATTAATTTGCGTGCGCAGCTTTTCTGGACATTACCTCCTTGTATTATCAACAATGCTAACAAGCACGGAGGCACGGCGAAATGATTTCCAACGAGCTCCACGTTATTTCAGCAAATCATAACAACAGTTCTTCAGATTCTTGTGAGATGCCGTACAGCTAGCAAGGAGACCAGTTCCGTCTTCTGTTACAACCCGGGTGAGTGAGCGATGAATTGATCAAGCTAGCAGACGACCTGCTAGCTATCGTAAGGTAACAACTAAATTAGCCTTCTGTGCAGAGTTGTGATAGAGGAGATGCTCTCCTTCGGTTTCATGTACAACGGGCATGTGAGTGGCTATATACACATTTAACTTGCATTTTGAAATGGAAGAACTAATATAGCTCTGTTTAAAGCCAGGGATGCTAAGTTATTGCGGAGAGATGGTGACCTGGACTACCATAAGTTACTGATTTGTAAACCACAAAGTCACAATGTCATTAAGTAATTTAAGCGTGACTTGGTACAAATACTAACATTTATGAACAGTGACAGTTTAGGGAACAGACTTTAGAAATGTGATATATCCCAGTGACATTGAAGTGAGCTTAAATTCGATTTTTCTGAGGTGTGTAAAATAGCCTCGGCTAATAATAAGATTGAAGATTAATGTCAAATACAAAGTCTTTTAAGTTTACAAGAGTCTTAAAGTAACGGTCTTGTCTCAGGAATACTGTTTACATTCCTCTTCACCTCAGTAACAGGGTGTGGTTCTTTCTGTGGGTTTTCCTCAAATATATTTGCTCATGTTACAAATACTCAGGTTGCTTGTGCCCCTGAGCTTATTTACCACCACTTGTTTGACAAAGTACTTTTCTGTTGAAGCTTGTTTTCTTTGTTTACAATTAGTATTGCCGATTCCCTTGTTAGTGAGGAAGACAATAAGGAACTGATCATTCTTCTCCTCAGCTTTGAGAGTGAGGAGGAAATGATCCAACTGAGTGTCCGCCGCTGGACGCCCAAACATGTGGCCAAGTGGCTGAAAGAAGAGGGCTTCTGCGACTACGTGGACCTGTTGTGCCACAAACACCGGCTGGACGGCACCAGTCTACTTGCCCTCAGCGAGTATGACCTTCGCTCACCACCTCTGGAGCTCAAGGTGCTGGGGGACATCAAGCGACTGATGGTGTCAATCCGTAAGCTTCAGAAACAGAACATTGACGTGTTGGAGGAGCTGGGTCTTCCCTTTGACGGCCAGTCTCCTACAGGCTCCGGAGGCAGTTTGGACTGGCTGTGTAACGGAGAACAGGGCAGAGACTGTGACAGCACTGACACTGCACCGGTGGGAGAGGAGTATCACCAGTACACTAATGGGAAGTACAAGCAGCAGACAAGGCGCCTCGATCCAGAGTACTGGAAGACTGCACTTAGCTCCATCTACGTGGTGTTTGTGTTTGGGTTCACATCCTTCGTCATGGTCATAGTGCACGAGAGGGTGCCCGACATGCGCACATATCCTCCACTGCCAGATATTTTCCTAGACAGGTGAGTTTGTTCGAGCCTACATTACTTGTGAGACTCTCTTATATCTTATTTTTCTGACCTGTGCTGCAACAGAAAACATGAGTCAGTATGAAGTGCCAACGAGAAGATAAAACAAAAACCTTTTTCATCAGCCGGTGGAACATCTCATCAGATAGTGGACACTATAATTGCCCTCCTTCCATGTTTCTATTCTTGTCTTCACATATTCCTGATGGGCTGCTTTTGTTCAAAGAGACCTTTGAGAGGTCTTTTAAAGTGACCTACTTTTCAGTGTGAGCATTGTTTATTACCGGCGCTGAGCTGGGATGTCTTTACGTGAGTGGAGAGCCGGTTTCAGGGAATCCTGGTGTGTCTTCGAAGAAATGACACGTGTTGAGGCAGGCAGATGCTCTGCCTGGTTACACAATTCATGCAGAAAATCCATTGATATTATTCTACTGCATATTTTCTTCGGTAAAACTTAGTAATATCTGACTAATATGAAACAGTAGGTAAACCCAGGTGTAACTATTCTCATTAACTGTACCTGCAGAGACATGACTCTCCGTTAATGTCATTAATAACACCTATGTTTCCTTCTATTTCATGAGAAATGGCTGCTGTGAAAAAGGTCTTTCCATTAATTGACTATTCGTTTTGTACAAAATACACCTTTTTGTTTTATTTTCCTACAGTGTGCCCAGAATACCATGGGCCTTTGCCATGGCTGAAGCAAGTGGGGTAATCCTCTGTAACATCTGGTTGCTGGTTCTGCTGCTGCACAAACACAGGTAGAGTCCGAACAGTCTGTCACATCAGTGATCTATTATAAGATATGATCACTGTGCCCTTTAAACTTGGAACCAGGTTAACCGTTTTTCATGATCTGTAGATCCATCCTTCTGCGACGCATGTGCAGCCTGATGGGGACGGTGTTCATGTTGCGCTGTGTGACCATGTTCGTCACCTCGCTGTCTGTGCCAGGACAGCACCTGCAGTGCTCTGGAAAGGTAAACACATTGAGCTGTTTTTCATGCAATCAATCTTAACACGACACACCACAAGGTAAAGAAAATAGGTTGCAAATCTTCAGTTAATTACTTAATTAAGACATTAACCTTTTTGTATCACATGTTTTCTGAAATTGTGTTTTAGATTTGCAGATTAGTTATTGTCTAATGAACTATGGGCACATTTGCATGCATTTCCAGAACAGAAAGCTGGACATTAGAGAAAGCCAGGTTAAAAATAGTTTTCACTTTGCAGACATATTAGAATCGCTAGTTATAACGGAGGGCATCTCTTTTTATCACGCCATGAATCAGAAAATACTGTGAAAAGCCATAAAAAGCACAGAATGTTATATAAGTCAGTCTATGAATGATCCCTATGTATTCACATTCAGAATATAGATAGGAATATAACTGGAAAGTGTCTGTTACACAGAGGATGAAAGAAAACACATTTTGAGTCGACATGTCCATGATAACTATCAGCCTGATGCGTCTTGCCTTAAAGTCTGCATATCTGCCCACCCCACAGCGTTAACTGTTCTTCACCTCTTGTTTCCTGCTAGATTTACGGCGACATGTGGGCCAAACTGCATCGCGCTGTGGCCATCTGGAGTGGTTTTGGGATGACACTGACAGGAGTGCATACGTGTGGTGACTACATGTTCAGTGGTCACACTGTTGTCCTCACCATGCTCAACTTCTTCGTCACAGAGTGTGAGTATCTCCTCTTGACATGGCTGTTGACCTCACCATCCTCGAGGTCACTCATGCACTTTCATTCAAATCATTGACATGGCAGACTTAAAGGGGCACTGATTTTATACTAATATTGTGTATTGATTTCATGATAATCAAGGTATTTATAAGTTTTTTTAAACACTCTGTTTGACTTGTTTTAAAGACATGAATAACCATTCAAATATTGGAATGGTAATGGTCGTATTTAAGCTACTATTTAAAAACTTGGATACAGAATCATGATGAAGACAGATGGAGGGTAGAAATATTGAAATAGTGTGAGTTGGAAACTTTGTTCCCTTGATGCCACCTAGTGTTTTTTTCTTGGTGGTACAACTGCTATGAACTTGTTAACAGACAGTGAACACACAGACATTGGAGCAGTGGGCAGCCACTTTAGTGGTGCCCAGGGGGGAACTCGGCTGGGTGCCTTGATGAAGGGCAACCAAGGCTGTGAATGTTGAGGGAAGGGAAAGCTCCAATCCTTCAATAACCCCGCCCCAGTTTCCCCTACCGGAAATTACGTGCAACTTGAAAATATCCAACATTTCATGAGTGTAAAAACAATTAATAAAATACACAACGTTCTCTTTTTTTTCCTCCCGAAACAGACACTCCACGAAGCTGGAACTTCATTCACACCTTGTCCTGGGTCCTCAATCTGTTTGGTATCTTCTTCATCCTGGCTGCACATGAACACTACTCCATTGATGTGTTCATAGCGTTCTACATCACTACCAGACTCTTCCTGTACTACCACACTCTGGCCAACACTCGGGCCTACCAGCAGAGTCGACGAGCTCGCATCTGGTTCCCCATGTTCTCTTTCTTTGAGTGTAACGTCAACGGGCCTGTACCCAACGAGTACTGCTGGCCCTTCCCGAGACCTGCTGTGATGAGGAGGCTGATTGGATAATGAACAGCAGTGCAACTTCTAGACACTTCTAAGGCCTCTGCTGTTTTCGTCTGCTCTGTCAAGTTGCCAACTGAGGTGGTGTGTTTGATATTCTCATCCACAAAGACGACTCGCGTGATCCCGTCGGTGCCAAGGCCTGATGGGAAACACAGAGCTCTGCATTCTTCTTTTCTTTCAGGGTCTTCATTAAGCTTCATCGTCATCCTTTGCTTGATTTGAAAAAGCATAGTGGGGATGCATCACCTTTGTGGTTGCTTAGCTGTTTTCTAAAGGGATGTTTCATTTCATGTAGCATGACTGCATTTTTTAGTGTTTGATAAAAGGGAGCCGCATCAACAATTCTCAGGCAGCAGTATTCATCACTACCCTACAGATCATGTTTTCCTCAACAGTTTTTGAGTGTATGTGAAATCAGTGTTGCTAATTATTGTAGACAATTGAAGCCATGAATTCCTTAGTATGCGTTGTATTGACTGAGAAATCTGCTCAGTCCTGCTGGCGGAGCTGTGCAGGCACTGCCTACATGTACCAGGATGCAACCCTCGTCAGCATCTGATGTCAAACCATCAAATCCTTTCAATTCCTGCCCAACTCTTGGACGTCAGTGTTTAAATGGGAAAAAAAACTCTGTTTTGCCGTTGCTTGAAAGTCTTTCGTTCTGCCTCAGAATGTGCTAACACTTTGACAACGTTACCATGCCGACAGAGAAAAATCACGGTTAATTGATAACGATAATCTTCACCATACTTTGTCCCCTTTGTTTATGTACGTCAGCCTGCCTTTCCCTTACCAAACCTGTTCATTAAAATTTAGATATGTAGAGAAAAAGTTCTTAATCAGCCAAAATTGTAAAACAGGAAGTTTTCCAGCTGTCTTAAATATAATTCCATTTGCCAATTACCTCCAGTGTTATACTAGATTTCTGTGTAGAAATGACAGTTTTCCATGTTTATTGTAAGATATTTCTATAGTACTTTTTCAATTGTCACACAGAGTAATCACAAATGATTACACTCAATTACATTTTGAGCTTTCCCTAGTATAAATGATTGGACATTATTAATCTGTAGTAATAGTCCCTCAAAGGATCTTTAAAATGGTGTGTATTTGTTTGTATTAATTTATTTCATTTTTTAATGTCAATAGGTATTTTTATATTCCATATGCAAAGTTAAAGCAACATGCACATGGAGAAATATGTTTACAGTTGCTCAGAACTATGTATTTGTTTTAAGAACACAACGTGCTTTTTAATGTAATCTTGATTTCAGATTGGCCTCTTCATTTCATTGAGTGAATTTTGCCACTGTAAAAGGGATGTTGTAATTGATTTGGTCATTACAGCATATTAGAAACGTGCACATTTGGGATGAAGGGTTTTCAGGGTGCAACACACCTGTCACATCTACTGTGGTGATATGCTCCTGCAAAGCCAGATGACTCTTTCATGTCTTGTTCGGTCGTTTCCATCATTAAAGAGCTGAAATCAAAGAAATGTTTTATTTTATTTTTTTTTACTCTGCAAACCCTATGAAATAATGCATGATGTAAAGTAGATATATTTGTAAGCTGAAAGGTTAGAAGAAACGTGCTCAGAGGTTAAGCTACATAAGAAAAAAAGTACACAAGAAGTTCCTCCACAGAAGAACCCCTAAAACTACGACACTGAATGACGGAAAAGGGCTGGAGAATGTTGAAAAATATAACGCTAATAGAAATATCAATATAATAGCAATAAATATTGTTTTTAAGGTATTTAAATTTTATATGAATCTTATATTTTATTCATGTTCACCTGTTCAATTTTTTTTTATTTCCACGGAATTGTAATTTTCCTGTCGTAACATATAATAGAAACGATACGTTAGCACATTGGTTACCATGGCGATTTAGGGGTTCTGTACTTGCCTGTGCATAATTGGAAAAGTGAAATTTTTTACTAAAGCCAGGAATAATAATTATGTCTAAATTACGTGTACTATTTTTAAACAGTAGAAAAATACTTAGATACTTGGCAAAACATAGTAAACGAACACTGGTGTCTATTTCAGTCAGGCACAAAATAAACAGCTATATTTTACGGTCCTACAGCGCCGAGGTCAGGAGGGTGTTTCTGCGGTGTCTCCTCCATATCGTCCTATACCGGTCTCTTCTACTTTTACTGTCGTTTATTCCCATATCAAACATTGAAAGCGCCATCAAAACAACAATAACCCTCGGTAAGTTTTAATCCGCATAATTACTAAGGTTGTTAACTTTGTATCAAGTCAGTAAAATGGCTAACAAACGTCTCACTTGCTAGCTAGCTAAAACGTCCCTGTATAGTGTGTTCAGGATTAATTAATTAATTAATATCCATCTAGTGTGGAAGAGTTAATTCTACCATTGTCTGCTTTGCTGTGCATGCCGACTAGTACTACTAGTAAAGAACAATGTACACCGTAAGCAATGTTTTGCCAGCTACTCTGTCACACTTCTAGCAGCTCACGTTACCAATTCCTAATGCTCTTTAACTGTAAGCAGACAGTGAATTAATTGAAGCCTCCAACGTCCAACCTTAAGCATGAAGAGACTTGACAGCAAAAGCCGAGAGTAAAGGAGATCGTGTGCCTGAATTAAATGTCTGAAAATACAGTTTCATGCCACTTACACATTGACTTCCTGGGTTTATTCCTGTGAGCTCTTAAACTCATCATTAGACCGCAAAGCCATATTGTAGGTATTTAATAAGATTACAGATGTTGTACTTTTACATTATTCTAGTGTAGAGTCAGTACTATACATTTTTATTGCTAACGTCAATATACTGGTTTTAAGTTGTCACAACACTAAGGATACAATTATTTTAGGGAAAATTGCCTTATGTTGTATTAGTGAATCTGCTTGTCAAACCCAACACGTGTTAACAGAAAACATACTGTGTGGACATGACCTCATTATTCTCAGTGGCAGCAACAGCCCTGTGTACATGTTTAGTGTAGGATTTCTTATGCAGGATATTTTTTTTCAAATTACAAACTTCAGCTTTATGGATTTCTCCTAATATCAACATTTACAACTCATGTGTTTGTGACAGGCACAATGGCAGTTCCTCCAACATATGCAGACCTTGGAAAATCTGCAAAGGACATCTTCAATAAGGGATATGGTAACTGCAAGTTAAAGTGCAGTTTTACAAGTGTTTATATGCGTGACCAAGCTTAGTAGTTGAGATTGTCACTTCCCTTACAGGTTTTGGACTGGTTAAGCTTGATGTGAAGACAAAGTCTACAAGTGGAGTGGTGAGTTTTGCTGTGGTGTAAATATTGCAGATGCTGCCAGCTGATGTTATCACAGTTAAAACAGTGCCAGCATATTATGTCAGTGCTGGCTTGCCAAAAGTTATGTTGACTGAAAACTTCCTTAACGTAGTCATATTTCATAACAAAATAACTAAAGGAATCATTAACACAAACATTTGTTCTTGTCACATGTTCTAGGTATCTTCTTTTATAGGCATTGACTGATTTTCAGCTTTAACATAATGCAATTACAGACTTTGTCCTCTTGAATTCATTTTAGGAATTTAAGACATCTGGCTCATCCAACGTTGACACCAGCAAGGTCACTGGAGCGCTGGAAACCAAGTACAAGTGGGCTGAATATGGCTTGACGTTCACAGAGAAGTGGACCACAGAGAACACACTTGGAACTGAAATTTGCGTTGAGGATCAGGTAAATTGAAAACTCTGGCAGTCATCTTTTTTAAAAACTGTGCTCCAGATTCAGAGGGTGTAATGGAGTTATTTTCCTCTTCAGATTACCAAAGGCCTGAAACTTACTTTTGACACCACGTTTTCACCGAACACTGGGTACGCTGCACTTCATGTGATCTCTGAAAAATTATCAAATCAACGATCTTTAACCACCCTTCCAGTTTGTTTTAATTTCTGTCTTGTTATTTCGCAGCAAGAAGAGTGGCAAAGTCAAGACAGCTTATAAAAGGGAATACGTTAATGCGGGTGTTGATGTAGATTTAGATTTCGCTGGTCCTACCATCCATGGAGCAGCGGTGGCCGGCTACGAAGGATGGCTGGTTGGCTACCAGATGACCTTTGACTCAGCCAAATCCAAGATGAGCCAGAGCAACTTCGCAGTCGGTTACAAGACTGGGGACTTCCAGCTCCACACCAATGTGTACGTTTTGACATTCACATAGTGTAGCTGTAGAATAACCCAAATACTGCAAGTGTAGGAAAAATTATCCATTTGTGTCCTATGGTAAATTTGTCAGACTATTCAAACAATAAAGTTATTTTGCATTTATTTTTCTGTTGTTCAGGAATGATGGTTCAGAGTTTGGGGGATCTATTTACCAGAAGGTAAATGACCAACTGGAGACGGCTGTCAATCTTGCTTGGACAGCAGGCAGCAATGGCACTCGCTTCGGGATCGCTGCCAAATACCAGTTGGATTCCAGTGCCTCCATATCAGTAAGTGTCTTTTTACTTCTTCTAACGAGGTTATATTTGTGTGGCTTCAGTTTCAGTGCAGGCTGGCTTTTTGTCTAACTGTCTTGGTTTACTGAGACAACACAGCCCATTAGGCCTCCACTCAGGACTTTGTATGTGTTTCAGTCTTTTATTGATTGACTCCTGTTGTCTTGATCCACATATTTGTGTCATTAAACAACACATTTGGAGATCTACTAAGCTTTGTTGTTGCATTTTTCTTCAGGCTAAGGTGAATAACTCCAGCTTAGTAGGAATTGGATACACCCAAACTCTGCGGCCTGGTAAGAACATTTTCTTCTTGCTGGCACATTTCTACATAAAACTGTTGACCTCATTTACGGTCACTTTTAAAAGAGCTTAATTGTTCTGTTCCAGGTATGAAACTCATCCTGTCGGCACTGGTGGATGGAAAGAATATCAATGCTGGTGGTCACAAACTTGGCCTGGGGCTGGAGTTGGAAGCATGAGGATCTGCTCTGCCACCTCAAGAGGAGTGTTAGCTGAATCTAGAATTTATCCTTCCTGTCTGGTCAAAGAGGTTTCCAAAAAAAAATTAAGCCAAAACACAAAAACCCAGTTCTCAGGCACTGCTAAGATAGCAACCTTTCCCCTACTAGCATCGTCTCACTGTAGCTACAATAAATAGTCACCTTTCAGTCATGTGTATTGAACTAGAGCACTCTGTAGAGCACATGCTAAGGACAATGTAAAAAATGCATTGTTTCCTCCATGTTGAACAGACCTGACCCAAAATGTGATTGTTCCTTGGCCCATGCTGCCCCCCTCCACCAGGTCTTGTGGAAATTGACCTTTAGGTTTTTTGCACAATCTTGCAAATAAACAGACCGGGGTACAAACGTAACCTCTGTGTCTGAGGTATTAATTTACCTTTTCTGCCAATTTATCCTGCAAAAGGGAAAAAAAAACCCCACATTGAACGTTGGCTTCTTCTGTTTGACAATCCAGGAATGGTTCCAAAAACCCCCCAAACCTTGTTATCTTGCTAAAGTGTGATGTAGAATGTAAACCTGAGCTCTTATTTTGCACAGTAGAGTATATCTTTATTTAAGCTCTTCTTCCTTTGATTTATTTGCACATTGTATTTATATTTTGGTAGTGATATTCTGCCTGTTGGGAGGATGAACCCAACAAAATATGCTTATCAAGATTGCTGCCAACGTCTTGGCCGGTCTTCACTTATCTTTGTTGAAAGGGTTAACTATGCTGCGTGGCGAGTTTCAGGCTCCTACTTTATAAACCTGCTTCTAGTTTTCAAGACTGCTCGATGGAATTTTTCCCTCATTGTGACTTGAGTGAAAGAATGAGTGAATTGTCTACCTTTCTTCCCACTTGAAGACTGTGAAACTATTAAGGAACCTGTTTGGCATGTCAACCTTTGCAATAAAGTCTTGAAACCACCCTTTATCCTTTCCACTTCTTTGAATATAATGTGTGACAGAATGGAGTGAAATACATTTAGTTAAAACAAACCATGGTCAGTATATTTTTTTTTTTATTAAATTCTCTAGTTTTACACAAATGTTACTTGTCTTGTAAGTAGAAATTAACTAAGTTTATGAAGTAACACACCTGACATTAACGTAGATATAAAAATCATCTTTCCCACATTAACTTGCAGAGACACAAGCAGAGAAGGTAAAAAATGAGCTTTAGCTGCTGCTGCATAAGCAAGACAGTGATCTAGCCGCTAGATGGTTTTCATTAAAATTGCACGTAGACAGTCGTCCTATAATTTGAAAGCCAGCGTGAGTCCGTCTCCAATAGTTAGCATGCTCAGGCTGACCCGACAGTCTCGATACAACTTCTTGTTCAGCTTGTCAATGGCCACAGTGTCCAGGTCATCAGAGGCAGGGCTCAGCACCTTTCCACCCCACAGCACCTGCAGGACCACGATCAAGGACTTGTTAATCTCCTTTTTTTTGCAATTGCAATTAGTCAAAATTAGAAATAACTATTGGACATCGCCCTTACATTGTCAATAGCAATGACTCCTCCTTTCCTTAAAAGCTGCAGAGACTTTTCAAAGTAGCTGTCATAGTTGACTTTGTCTGCATCGATGAAGGCAAAGTCAAACGTTTCAGCTTCACCGGCAGCCAGGAGATCGTCTGAAAGGAAGCAAAGGAAACTTAAACTTCAGGTTACACACAACATCTGGTGACATTTGTAAGACCTGTTGCCAGTCGAGGACTGAAGATAAGCAACATGATGATGAATTACAGCCAGTATTTTCTGAGCCCCACCCATCACGGGGATAGTTTAGTAGAAGACAGCAATGCTTTTTACACAATCCCCCAAGGCTGCATGCTAATTTGGTGTTGATACAGTAAACATTCAAAAACCTCTTGTTGCCTTATTGACTTTTTGGGGCGTTCATATTTGCACAGGAGGGAGGGGCTGAGGTGGGGGGGCTGATTCAGGTCATCAAAGCGACTTGTCATCACAGCTGCGTGATAAATCTGTGAAATATTAACTTACATTAAACTTCACACTCAACACCATGACTCTAATTTAAGGGACCATGTATTCAGCAGGTTTAACATGAGGTTGAGCTTGGTGATTTTTAGAAGATACAGAAGCTGAGTACGGATTAAATAATCCACATCTGCAATGTAGTGCAGCTGCTGATGGGGCCCAATGGGGGAAGACAAAGAAGGTTGAAATCCATGTTTAAGTGTTGACATAACAACGGCCTTTAAGAAATTCTACATTTCTTGTCAAATTGTCAAAGAACATTCAGTCCCAAAAGCAGATATATTACTTTACCCAGAGTTTTCAACGCTGGCTGAATACGTAGATCAATTTTCTTGTCAACTCCAGCCTGCAAACAAAAACAAACAAGAATATGGTCAACTGGAAACATTCAGCAGATTCTGATAACATGTGAGAAATATCAGGTATTGCAGCATCTCTATTGTCAGTGTATTTACATGCATGACAACCTGTTTATTCCAGCTTTGAGTTGGTTATGCGAACATGATGTTTACATTACGTTTTGCTCTTTTTATGGATTACTAAACTTCCCATCCCACAGCGCCTGCAGGCCCACAAACAAAAACTTAAGGCAGATGGGAACTTTTATAGCTCCGTTATACCTTAATGGTACTTAAACACTTTACAATGTGTCAACATTTACCCAACCACCCTCACGTTCATACACTGATGGCGGTGACAGACTTGCAAAGCGCCCACCAGCTCATCAGGAGCAACTAGGTTCAGCTGTAAATTGTACCTCTGCCCAGAAGGGTTTGCCAATGTTGGTGTATTCCTCGCTGATATCACACGCCACGATCATACCATCATCAGGCAGAGCCAGGGCTATGTTCAGAGTGTTGTAACCTGTGTACACACCTGCAAATGCAATGCGAGGGTACTAAGATCAATGTTGTAAAATTTGATCTCAATGTTGTAAATCGATATTTCATGCATGAACCTTGGAAGACAAGTTCACCTGTAATTCAAGTATTAACAGGTTGATAGATAGTCTGATAATCTGAGTGTTAATGCTCCAGAGACTAAATGTTCAAAGCAGACATTACCGATCTCTAGAGCCTTCTTGGTTTGGATTAGTTTTGCCAGATTGGCCATGAACTGCGACTGCTCACAGGCGACCATCATGATGTTCCAGGAGTCTTCCATCGTCCTCTGAAAGCAACGAGCGGAAAACCAGTTGTATAAGATTCACATACAACGCTGTGAAACACGATTACATCTTACGACCTGGAGGGCGTCATTGTGTCAGAGCACAGCAATACTTCAGATCCGTACCATTCTAAGCTTTTTCAAGACCGGATGCTCCCTCATGGAATGATTGAGGACATACTGCAGCAGTGGGTTGTCTTTCCCCTCACAGTGACTTTTGGCGATGCTCATTCTGGGAGATTTCCTTTTCCCTGAGGGTAAAGACGAACAATAAAACAATTACAAGGATCTTAAGAGCATGATGACATCATGGGACTTGCCGGCCAGCCGATATATCGTTCAAGAAACTGAGCTCTGGTCTAGTAAATTTATATTTGATTCACTTTTTAGATACAACTAATATTTTCTAATGACATTATTGCACCAGCAGCGACAGATCTAGGTAAATAAATGAATACTGACAGCTTGAGGGCAACACAATGAGTAAGTCTAGACAGATTTATGTCACAGATGTTTGCTAATCTGCACGTGCACCAGACAGTAACTAATATTCACTTGGTAGATTCACAAGCGTATAAAGCAATGTTTCACATTGTTCTATATTCATGAGTTCTCTGAGAACTTAAGAGGCCTAGAAGATCAGCAGCTGAATTGAACTGGTCAGCGGGGTATTAGAAGGAATAGTTGATGATTAAAAGAGGACTTTGTACTAGGCTGTTACTAAATTATATTATGTGAACTAAATATTGAGTACTGCACTCATGAACCCCAGGCTGCCATATTCAACATACTCTGTGGGACTTTTCAATGAATACATCATGAGATCAAAAACCAGTGTACATCCATCTAAACCAAATGTAATATTTACCCAAAAATGACATATAAGGATGAAAGGCGAGAGGAAATCTTGCTAAATTCTCAAGTGTTAAACCACAACCTACTACAGCACTATTCTGTATATACACTTGACATATTCTATTCATCCTAAGTTAAACAAAAACAATGTAAACTAGGTTGTATGCTTGTGAAAATACAACTAAATTATACCTACTATATACGATATATGAAGCAGGAACTAACACGAGTCCCAAGAGACAGACTGCCCTGTCACTGCCCTCTGCAGCAGCGACCTTAACAAGCTGTTTATAAAGCCGTCAAAGCCTTACCGAAGAAATAACCAGCGACGAAAATGAATCCCAGTGTGACGGATCCCGCCAGTGCCTCTTTGGAAATATTACGAAAAGACATTCCTGTGATCGACAGCACCGCTGCGGATTAAACCGAAAGTCCCCGTGTTGGCCGAGCGTTCTACCGTAATACTCCGTGTTAGAAGCAATATGGCCAGCATGTTGCGCGTTCATCAGTGTACTATGGCTTTAAGAATCCGGCTAAACTATCATGTGACGCTCCTTATGCGGCTAGCTAACATAGCGATGCTGTGAAAACGAAATTTTGGGGATTAGCGACCACTAGTTAGCCAATTAAATGGGTACTATGGTTTGATAAAAGTCGAGAACGGTTACCCCAATGCTCATAGGCCTTCACGTTAAAATAATATATATATATTGTCAAGACTTGCACACGTCTGCAACACACTGCGTCGGAATAAAAAGTCGATTCTCACCAAGTTTTGAGGTTCCAGGCGGTTTGTCTGCTGGTGTCTGGCAGCTGAGACCGAATAAATTCCTGCGTTTAAACGAACCTTAAAACTACAGCCAGTCAAGTATGAATGATGTCGGTCATATGACCAGCCGCAGCTCTCATGATAGGACTGGGCAAACAGACGCCCAGTGTACCCGGGATCACCCCAGGAAATATGTCAGTGGTTACTGGAGATACTACAAATACGTTGCACATCATTTGCTTGTGCAATATCGAAAGTGTCTAGTATTAACTTAACTTTGTACTGATAAAATTACAATACTCATCATGCAGACTTGGTCCCATTCTGTCATTAATCTGCAAGGGACATAATTGTTTTTACAATTGTATTAACATGTAGGCCTGATATTAACATTTAATGTGTTACATGAACAGCGTGCAATATAACTTAGATAAATGCAGTTCAGTAATATATTTTCTTGTGCAATGTCAAAATTATGAATTTGCGTCAAAGTCAAGTACTGTACTGAGAGATAATATTTGTATTAGATGAAGAAATGGAACAAACAGAGCGGTAGACCTGATTCAGATGGCTTGGACTTAATAGTCTCGACAAAAGACTATTAATAACTCGACTCGAAACAGGTCTTTGACTAAAACATCAATGAAGAAGTCACTGCGCCTGGACGTGAACCTTATGACCTGAAAGACTTGATACTCTCCTGGTAATAGAAATCCAAGAGAGAGCAATGGTCATCTGTTTGGTGCCTTGATGTCTTGTAGACTGGGAAGTATTTATTGAGGATTGTAATAGTTCAGGATATCGTCTTGCACACTCTGGAGACAGTACATCTAACTGCACCTTTATGGTGTCTCTGGGAGCCAAGCAGCCACCTCCTCTGTCCTGGTTGCGATAGCAACGCTACTTATCTCCTTATCTCCTTAACTGAGTGGCTACTTGCTTCTCCAATCACCACAGATAGCTGCTGTTGTTGAAATCAAAGAGGCAGACAGTGTCTCCTAAACTGAAATTTATTACTAGCCCTTGTGTTAGGACTTGTTCAGGACTTTTGATTTGGGACTTGACACGAAAGACTTGACAATGACTTTGTCCCACCTCTGGGAGTAATTGTATAAGTGCTAATAATACGGCTAACATAAGGTGAACATGAATGCATAATAACACATTAAATCTGAAAAGAGTCTTTGTGTAAGGTGGGGGCATGTAATACCTGTGTTCACACAGAGAGGGGCAGTATTGTCACAGCATTGAAGCTGAGAAAAACACATTTAATAAATTGACCCTCCATGACCTCGATAATGAAACACGTGATGAGAAAAACTGATCTGGAATCTGGCAGTTCCCTTTAAGACTGAACCAATCGTCTATCACTTGTCTGACACAAGAGCCACAAAGACGTGCAGTTTGTTTCTGGCATGCCTGAATGAAGCTTTGGACACTCACAGCGGCCTCACCAGACTCCGACCTCTCGGGTGCACAACCTCTGCAGCCTTACGAAGTCCATCTGAAGGAACATCTCTTGAGCAGGATTAAGCCTGAACTAGCACAGATGGCAAAGAGATCTTGCGTAACCTGGAAAACCTGCCCACTCTCAGATATCCTGCAACACGCCGAGGACAAGTGTTGCAGGATATCCTTATCTCAGGCCCTGACTTCGGGTTTGTAGATCAGAAGGGCTGTCAGATGACATCAGTTTTGTGTCAACCTCTTGGAGGGAAAATTAGGCCTATTGCCTGCTTCTCCTCAAAACTTGATCCTGTTGCTACTGGTCTGCCCCTGACAGCAGCTGAGAGAGACATTTTGTCGTCACGTGATACACTGATGTCACACTTATGGTCCCCCAAAAGACCTCTCACATCTCTGCCCAGATGGCTTTGATATCGCACAACGTGGTTGGAGATGCCAATATTACTTTCTACGTCCCCCTGACCACTGACACGGTGAAAGTGTCACTGGTCCTGACTAAGAGGCAAGAGTGAAATACCGCCTTCCTCCACCAGTAGCGTGCCGAGCTCCAACATGGTGACAGCTGTGCTGAAGGCCTGTGTCACCACCGACAGGGAGTAGTCAATCACATCACCAGAACCTAACACCTCGGTGGGCTGGGAGGAGGGCGCTCTGGGCTCTGCCTGCACTCCAAGCGTCAATAAACGACAAGACAGGTGTGACAGTCGTGGTGACGTAGGAGACGCTCGCTGTCCAATGAAAGTTTGCGGTCATGGCACCCTCTCCGAGTGAGTGAAAATGTTATTATCACTGTCCATATGTTCGTTGTGAATTTCCCCAACATGACTTATATTGGAAGCGCATTGCTTATAATTATCGTAGCAATTTTTAACAAAAAAAAAATATTATTTCAATTAATTACAATTAAAATATAAACCTTGCATGACTATTTCCCAGAGCCAGTTTGTGACAATAAAAAACAAGAAATGGAAGATGTGTAATGCCGGTGTTCGTACAGAGAGAGGCGGTGTTGCCATGACAATGAACCACACTTTGGTTCTACATAATAATACTGATGTGGACTGATGAAACAGTTGGAGGTTTGACTGATAGCGGAATTTGTGGGTTGATATAAATTAAACTGATAGTCAGTATCGATAGTCAATAGTTGTTGTTGTTGTTCTACGTGTCCACATGTGGCTCACATGGTCGACCTTCAACACCAAACTCCCGAGAGACCATGAGGTATAATATAACTATTTATTACACAAACTCTGCGTGTAAATCAGTCTTTGTTTACGGCATCACTTCCACACGCACAGTGACTGTTTGTTTGCCTTGTGTGACAGTGTTGTTTACAGTCGCCCTAAAGGAAGTTGTTTCCTGCGATCACTGTCACGTGACCTCTCACATGTGCGACGCCTTTCGTGATGACTGCCGTTGCTTCATTACATCTGTATAAGACACACGAGGAAGGGTCGGAATTAGATCACTTCTCAGAACCAGATGGCAGAGATAAGTGCAGCAAATAATTGACTTCAGGGTAAGTGTCAGCCAATCGACCGAGGAGATCAGAGTGCATCCATAATACATGTTGCCTCCTTCTTTATTGAGGGTTAATCCTTCATATCGCAGACTGTTTAAGTCTCAATACTATTTCTAAACTTATTCACAAGTGATAGTGATAAAAGGAATACTTATATGTATCCACCAATGAATGCTGCCTTGCAGAAAATATAATCACTATAGTGTAATACACTTTTAGTGCAGCAGAACATGCCCATGTAAAGGAAGCAGTGATTCCCGAGGACAATGACAGTGTGCAGACACGTATGTTTATCCTCACACAGGACAGGTTTTGGACCAAGAGCTATTTTCTAGATGACACCTCATCATAGCTGTTCCACCTGATGTATAGCTCGCTCTTTGATGCTGTCTCTGCTCACTGATCTTCGGTTCCCAGGCAGACTTGGCTGCCGGCCTGGAGCTGCTGGTTACTGACAGCGTCCGGACAGCAGGGGAGGAGAGAATATTCCTCCAGGGGGGCCGGGACGCTTACATCTGGGCCGCTGAGGTGTGGCGTTCGCCTCGGGGTAAGCCTCTCGTGTGAATAAACACAATGACAATCCTGCAGAGAAACAAACTCCCTGGGATTGCAGGAAACTCTGAACCTCTTCGCATGAAATTCAACAGAACTGTTTATTGTCATGAACATCAACCTCATTAGTCAGGACAAGATTTATCACCAAGCAAACATGCATGTAAAGTTTTTAAACCAGCGCTGACTCCTCTGCTCTCCCGGACAATGAAACCTCATGTAAGTCAGCTCCTCTCCACTCTTGGGTTTGACTTTGGTAGCCGTCTTTCTCTTTGACTGACGGATGATCGAGCGATACGGCTCCATCAAAAAGTGCAGCCTGACAGTTTGATTTGACAGCCCTCTTCAAACCAAATATACTCCTTGTTCCGAGCACTACATCAACCTGACAAGAAGGACAGTGGCGAAAAAAAATGAGGTAGATAACTACATTTCTGATACATATTTCACCTCAAAAATACCTAATGTGTCACCTGCGTTCAGGTCTTCTATCTTACGCTGCAACACAATACAGATAAGTGATTGACAGATTATCTCTTATCTCACGTTGGTTCGGCGCTGCAACTAATCTTTCAATTATCCATGGATCTATTGATAATGGCCTCCAATTCATTGTTTAATCTGTGCAGTGACATTGCCATTTCGGCCGTGTTCAGACATCGTATTAAAAATGATCACAAGTGGACGGCTGTGAGTGCGCACCCTCGATCCGATCAATCAGATCATCTTTGGTGGTGTGCGTGTGCACAACGGTGAAGATCCACTTGCATTTCAACGCCAGTTACTATCCTACTCAGAGCTGCTCACTTCGGATCGGATCACTTTAGATGCATGTTGAAGAAGAAAGCCATTGGTCAGCTCCTCTCTCCATTTGCTGCACCATTATAAATATATTATATATATACACAGTGAGTCATTTTGTCCTGATAATGCATAATGTAGTGCTAGAATCTTAATGTACAGACCGTATAACTTTAAAAACCTATAGGTAAACCCGACCCTTTAACGTCCATCAAACATCTTCCCTCCATTATTCATCCATGTGAGATGTTTCCTGCCATTAGCAGCGGTCCACCCTCAACTCGTGATCTAGTCACTAAACATTCTTTTGCTTCTGCTGTCATCGCCCGACTGTGTAAAATCTCTGAACCGCCTGCATTCCACCGTCCCATTTAGCTAATAAAATGCACAGACCTAAATGATTCATGGCAACCATTTACATAATTCATAATTAATCACAACCCGTTGGCTTGGAATTGATTGGTAGTGAAAATGCATAGGTTCCATAGTGTTACACTAATTAATATCTTAAGTTATCATTGGCACATTGCTCACTCTGCGGGGGGTCTGAATACGGGCTGGCTAATGCAATGCAAAGACAAATTATCTAAGCATGTAAGTGGGAATGTCTCAGGGTGATGGCCACAATATGCATTTGCCTTAAGAATTTAATGGGGGAATGTTTTATCGGAGTTGTCACATGTTCTTGCTAATCATTTTGAACACAGTAAAGATTAGGGTTAATGCATTACCATCCTCTCGGTCCAGCGTTGGGCTGCAGGGCATCTCTATCACGCTGTGCACGATTCGCCCCCCGAAACCCTTAAAAGCATATGCCACACTTGCTCTCTGTAACGGCACCATAGCCTATGGATAAAGATGGAAGCAGCGTTGCTAGCGCAGCTAGGGCTACATTTACATTTGTATATCAATCACTGAATTTGGTAATAGTGAGGATAGAAAAAATAGTTTGTCCAATAATACTTTGTAGCCTAAATGATGTGATTACCAACTGGTTGCTTCACCCAAAACTGCTGCTTCCTGACTTTCCTCCTGGTCCAGGGACGGAATCGACGACCTTCCGATCACAAAAATCATTGTTTTCGCAACTCTTGATAATTCGCACACTCTGTTGCAAACAGAAAGACGTTGTACTGACATTGCTCTGCTGGTTATCCAGATTAAATGGGACACTGTTTCCCGGAAGGGCTTTTAAAATACAATTAGATAAAAATAAATTAAATAATAGACGGATCAATCATCATTGCAGCTCAACTGAGTCTCAAAAAACACAGCAGTCGCCTATTTAAATGAACGGGGAGGTTGATGTGACCCCGTGGTGACATCCCGCTGCTCTCAAAAACACATGAGTGAGACTAATGAATTCTACGAGCTCAGTGTTTCTTAGTTTCGACAGTTTGTTCAGGAGCAGACGTCCACTAACTCTCCCCACCAGTGAACAAACAAAGGGGTCCTCTTCACTAATGGTCCCTGAGGCTTCACCACTATCTATTGATCTGCTGTCACCCAATTTCTCTGTGACTTATGCCCTTCTTAATTCCCATTACTGTGCACACTGAAGCCTTATCAGGGAGAACAATAGGCTTGTTGTCACTGAGGGCAAAAAATATGAGTGGGCCTGTAACAGTGTGAGCGCAAACTCATGACTTCAGCTCCCCGAGCCCTCTCGGTGACCTCTACGCTCATGCGGGCTCGTCTGAAGCCGGTAGAATGCTCGACTTAATCGGGCGCTGTTTGCAGATGAATCAGAAAATTGGATCTCGCCTGTTTCATAAAAACGAGCCCCCCAAAAACAGAGGGCCGGCTCTTTAGCCATAAAACTGTCTGCATGATATGTCTCCGGCAATGATGATCCTCAGTCGCTGCGTGCCCCCCTCTCCAGTTCGAGCTGCTATCTCTTCCTTTCAATTATATGTTTCTCTGCTCTTTTAGACAAAGAGTAATAAAGCTATAAATCGTGTTCCCGGCAGAAGGTATGGACGTTCTGTCTCTGAACTGCTGTTGAAAGCGCCATAAACCACCCACAAAGTCAAAGATAAGGATTTACAGTTATTTAACATCATCCTCGTCCCCTAAATCACACCGATAAGAGAATTAAGTGATGGCTATAGGTTCTTTTGTCCTCTAGCTATTGATTTTTGTTTTAACAGAGATGGCCGGTGCAATGTTTTTATTGAGCATCCTATTTGCTTTAAGCTGAGGAGTGTAAATGCAACTGTGAGTCGGCCGTCTGGTTAAATTTCCATTTGAAGCAGAAGTCTGCAGGAGTTTGTTCGCTAAGCAGAGGCGAATATTCTCCTTAAATAAGCTATATCATGACTGGATGGAGCCGTTGTTTTATACGGTCAATTCAATCTTTATATCGATTGTTTTTTACAGTTGTTTTGATAATCTCCGGTTCAGGCACGAGATCAGTGTAAATGCCACATTGGATGCGCTGATATTATCGGCTTCCTAAGAATCACTTTTCCTCTTTGGGGAATCTCCTGACAAAACACATGACACACAGGAAGACATCCATCTACAATAGTAATTGGTATTAATATCAAAACGCAGCAAATATTCCGCCCGTTAAAGCGGCCATTGTTTCACCGAGCCCGCAGAATAGGCCCCTCTTAGCACATAATGTCCCAGTTTGAACAAAGACGTGTTTAGCACAGTGGAAGTTAGTCACTCGTTTCAGCGTGAAAACACTTATGTCAGTGCCTCCGAGATGGCGAAGTCGCAGTCATTCACATTTAATGATTCGGTCGCTGTTTAGCTTCAAGTTCACGACCCCGGAGCTGTGATAAATGTCAAGCACGACAATGTCCCGCTAACTAGACATGCCACTGCCAGCCAATCATCTCGTTATTGACTGGGGAAGCGTAAGGCGCTGTAATGTGACTCTAAATGTTACATTACAGTGTGTCTATCTGGTTAACCATGTGGGCCGCATTCTCAGTCTGAGTCACTCGTTCGTTTGGCTCGTAGCTTCGACTCCAGAACACCCGGCAGGCGTTGTGTCAATATTTTCATTAATTGTGGAAACTTTTTGCTGCACAAGTTGTTCAGAAAAGCTGTTAAAACTGCTTTTTTTATTCGTAGTTCTAACTCATCTGACCTGTGTGTGTGTGTGTGTGGTTTCATTAGAGGACGGCGGGACCCCGTCGCTCGTCGTACGAAGCAGATGGGGGAAGTTTAACTGGTCCAGTTAAAAAGTTACAACATCCCACTGCCTTTACAAACACACGGGTCAGGCCACCTGCCACATTTCCCTCCTCCGTCGTGAGTATTCTGTCTACAGACCTTTAACAATGCTAATGATGTCTCAATTATGGAAACATCGGGAAAAGCAGCAACATTTTCTACCCGGCGCTTGAAGCATTCGTCTCTATTTGTTCTGTCCGTCATCGTTCTCCGCTACATTTTTCAAGCGCTCGTTTCTTTAACGGCTTGTTTTAGAAGTGACATTGTTCATGCAGTGTTTGCTAATTCTGTCAGGTTGTCATGTACTTTATCTTGGCTTTGGATTGATGTGATGACAGCAATTAATGAATTCCCTCCCGCGTATTAAAATAGCCTTGATTGCGTCATTAATCAACGCTGGAGCAAAGAGCCTTACGGGTGTTGCTACCTTTCACTTGACCTTCCTCTGACCTCCTGAAGCTTTTTGCCACCCAGTCCTCCTCTATTGCTTTCACCCCCTGCCTCCCTTTGATCACCCTTGACCTTCTGGACTCCCCCCTTAAAAAAATATCCTGTGCAGAAGGGGGGGGGCCAGACCTCCAAGCAGTATTAACAGTGAATCCTGATGAAAGGAGCATGGCACACATCCAAACGAAAGCACCCACATAGACACACAAATCTCATTTTATAGTGCCATATAATCCCAGGAAAAACAGAAGGGTCACTTCTCTATGTAAAGCCAGATGGGTTTTATTTTGGCTGAGGGTCATCTCATCCTGTGGACAGACCTCCCAGACTGTCGGTCCTAGTCGAGCAGGTGGTAAGATGATATCGACAGTGACGGTACTTCCGGTTCTGTTACTATAATACAGTATATAAATGCATAAAATAAAAGATAATACACCAATGCAAACATGCTGAACTCGTCAGATTTGACTATCATTTAGAGACTGTTACTATTTGCATTGACAAAACAAAGTAGGATTGGAAGTAGGTTCCAACATTCTCTTGAGTCATCGCCAACATGGTTTTACTACTCATGTAAAAATATTGCTTTTACAGAGCTAAGCAAAGCTACTATTTATTATTTAAAACGTCACATTTTCTCAGTGGTGTGGGAAAAGGGTGGGTGGACGGGCGATGGTCCCTTCCCTTATTTCCTCCCCCCGTACTTCCGGTGTTCTTTTTGTACTTTTTGTAAGGTTGCGATGCCATTGTGGTAACAAATCTACCCAAATCTGCCTTGATGGCTCACACTGACCTGGAACGCTCTGTTAAACACCCCTCTGTCTGAATGACCGCGGCTCGGTGGGAACTCAGCGGATCTGTGGGAACTAAAGACCGCGTGGAGAAATCAGACACCTAAACACGGCCTCGCCGGGATTACACTCAAATGTAAAACTCCCAAACAAACGAGATCGGAACACTCTCCGGGGCGTCTTCCAAACTTTGCTGCTGCGATCAATCACGAATATTGCCATGCGTGTCCATATAGGACGTGGAGAAACTGCTTCTTTAAGCATTTCTCCGGGAGGCATAAAAGTGTATTTATGGTCACCACAGGCAGGTATAAAAGAAGATTGGCAAACATGAAAATCAAGTCCTCTCCTGGGTGCCATCTAGCCGCGCTCTGCTGTGTTAAATCATAGAAGGAAGGAACAACAGTCTGGTGGCACAACGGTCTGACGAAGCACTGCCTTGGGCCGGCCCTTTGCATTCCTCTGAAGCTATTTATTGGAGTCATTGTTGTCTTGATACCTGTTTTCAGCTCTCTTATGAACTTCATCTGTCTTATTCTGCACACCAATGACACGTTCCAGTTAAATGTAACCTATAGTTTAGCGTACATCACCCAATGCCAAGATTTAAGGCGGCAGGAGATCCTGTTTCTGCACTTAAGTGATGTAGGATTGATTTCCTTTACGAATATATGAATCACTTGGGTCATTACTGGGCTTGCCTCTTTCATTAAATTGAGCTATAGTATATCTCCCGCCATATTGGGAGGCCATGCAACAGGAATTTACTGTACCTCCTTGGGCTAGGAGCGCTTCATTTATCCCACGATTACAGGACATTGATCCTCTGTCAATAAAACATGTGACTACATATTTTTGGTGCCTTTCGGTTTTTAATAATACGAATGTAGCCTGAAGAATATTACATATACAGCTGAGTGCATCTAGTTGGTACATGGAGAATTATTATTGTTATTGACTATGTAATATAAAAATGTAAAAGAATACAAATGTAATGACTCGTGCCTGCACTCTTAAAAATGCCAATGCACCTTTATTGTTTGAAAACTCTTGTAAATGTGAGGATTTTTAGATTATACCTAACACACACACGGGCGGTATGGACTTTTCAAATAATGTAGATAATGGCCATTTTGAATCCTCATTAGTCACCGGTAATCTAGAAACATGGGCGATACGTTGAGGGGGGTTGTTCGTGGCGAGTCATTAAAGGAGAAATAAAAGACAAAATAAATCCAATTCTGGAACGCCTGTGATTAATCACGTTGGCCACCGCTGGCTGGCTGCTGAACACTTTTATTGAGTCATTTATGCTGGCTTCCCTGATAATCCACTTATTCTGAATAATGTCTTCCTTCATGCTCCCAGTGCTGCGTTCAGGCGATACCACTATAAACTGTACTTTAGAGTCGCCCCCCCCACCCCTTGACAAACATATATTAAAGCAATAGCTGACAAAAGCAACAGTTGCACTTTATTAAGTATATTTTCAATTGTTCCTTAAGGGTCACAAATCAAGATAGTATCAAGAATTGTTCACTGAGTATCCAGTTAGAACAATTTATTGTACTTTTACAACAGATAATTACTGAACAAGGGAAGTTATATATGCGGTGACGTCCACTGGTGTCCTTGGAGTAGCACAAAGACTAGCGCAAATCTTAGTGTTATGTGAGACAGTGAAGGATAGCCACTAATAAAATTGTTCCATTGTGGGGCACAAGGGGGAATCTAATCTAGCCAGACTCCTGATGAAGGCCGTACATCTGCACCTCGGGGAGATAACGAGAGTCCTAACAGGAACGAGTGTCACCGCCCTTCATCTTCCAGGGTCCTTATGTACCGTGTTACACCGCCAGTGTAATAGTACATAATGTCTATGAGCAGGTTTACTCAGTACCCTTAAAGATTAGCATGCAACTTCAGCATAGTATAGTATAGTATAGTATAGTATAGTATAGTATAGTATAGTATAGTATAGTATAGTATAGTATAGTATAGTATAGTATAGACCACAAAACCAAACAAAGCTAAGCTAAGCTAAGCTAAACTAAGCTAAGCTAAGCTACAACAAACCAATCTAAACTAAATCCAAATTGAATTAAATTAAATAACATGAAATCAAATACTGAAAGCTGTTATTAATATGTTGTCAATCTCATGTATACGAAGTAGAGTTGACAAAACATTGTGATAATATTGTATTATTCTGCTAGCTAAGAGAGTATTTGTTACAGGGCTGTTGTGTTATACTGTATTTGGTTTATCTATGTAATATATAAATTGACAAGTAAATGTATATACCGTACTTTTCACACTATAAGCCGCACCGGACTATAAGCCGCGTTTTTTTAATGTTTAATTACCGTTATTAAGTCTTCAACTGTTACCATTTAGCAATAGTAGCTACAAAACATGTACTATGCTGTGTAAACTGGATTGTATCACATAGCGTTTCAGACACACAAACTTTTAAACTTTCTAATTTAACCGGCGGCTCCCAGCCACGTACCGGCAGCGATCTACTGCCAGATTGACTGCCTTTAATTTACAAGCTGCATCAGATGCATTTCTACGGTTGTTTTCCATAATGACGATGTCTCACAAACTGTCGCGCTCTCGTAATGACCGTCTGTCTCGCTGTCCTTCTGTCTCTCTTACCACTCGCGGTTCCACTTTTACTTTAGCGCTGTTTTCCGCCTCCGGAGGACTGTAACCAGTAAAATCCATAGATTTGGGATTTCCCCGATCGGCCGTTAGCGGTAAAAATCCGTAGATTAGCGCACCGTTATATAAACAGCAGGGTCGCAAAATGCGGTAAAAAGTAGCGGCTTGTAGTCCGAAAAGTACGGTATACAAAACTGTATGTAGTCATGTACAAATTACTTGGTCCTTAGCTCATTTTCCAGTATTCATCCAGTTTCACTCCAATTGGCTCTTTACTACTGGAGATATCTT